>PYAF01003299.1:1513972-1538564 GCA_007407185.1 Glycine tomentella
GCCTAATTTATATATTAATTTTTTTACATAGGTTTGATGTATTTCTAAATAGGTCAGGAAATTTTTTGTAAAATAAAATATAAAAAATAGATAGGTTAAATTTTGGAATAAGAGTTGAATCTAACTTGTTTCTATGATATAAACCTATTTTTAAGGTTTAATATAATCTTCAAAATAATTTATTCAAAAGATTATTTTGTAATTTATAATCATCAATAAATTTATAGATTTGATTCTTTCTGTATTTCAAACATGCTTAAAATTCAAAATGGTAAATAATATTTTATTTTAATATATTATATTAACCCCATTTTTACTTGGGGTTAGTTAGAGAAACCCTAATATAATATAGTAATAACACCAATGGAAAATCATCTAAAACATGATATTTTTTAATCAAATAAATTCTTATAAAAGTCTTAACCAAATTTATTTTTTTTAAAGAAGTTTGACAACCTAATTTGATGTAGACTAATTGAGTAATAATCACCATCTTAACTATTTTCACCCCTATGGATAACATTACCTGTGCAATTGCAAGTGGTTGGATGAATGACTTGTAACCGGGGGTATTTCGAGCGAAAGCTAATGTGGAGCGGAAAGACTGATCACTTACCTGTGTCCACAATGGTGTTGAGGTCGAGGGTTCGTGTCGCGCTCCTTCAATTTTGCTATCTTCGTTTTTCTAAAACTGATAGAAAAACCAACTTATTACATCAACACTTACCTCAAGTTGACACACGAAGCTCGTTATATAGCTGCTATTAATCTAGAAGCAGAGGTGTGTATGGATCAAGTTGTGTCGGAATTTAACTAAAACCCATTTACTCAACAACCTGATCAAAATATTTCCATTTGGATTATGTTTGTATATTTTCTTTATCAAACTTAAACCAATCGAACCCGATGAATGACAGGTTGAATAGGGTCAAGTCTATCAGGTAATAAAAACTTAAAGTTTTCTAAAACATGTAAATAATAGTAATAAATAAAAATATATACAAATAATTAAAAAATAAAGTAATATGTCAACGTGTTAAGTCATCAAGTTCAAAGGTTTAAAAATAAAAACTCATTGTCCAAACTAAAAGTTATTAGGTTTGAAATGAGTTTGAAGTTTGAACAGAACAATGAAAAAATCTGAATTAATGAGTTTGGGTTTATGGGTTATCGGAACCCAAAACACTTCTATCTAGACGCTGCATGGAAACAACACTCACACCATGTTTCTTTATGGAAAAATTAAACTTTCTCCATATTTGAGATTGAATTAGTAATTTGTGGTATTTTCACGTATGATTGTGAATTTGTCATTAGAATAATTCTAACCTCTCCTATAGTATCTTCTTAGAAACACTTCTACTTCTATAATAAGTAGAGTAATGCTAGGAATGAACATACATTCTTTCTAGTATACTCTCTCTCTTTTATAAATTAAATTTTATTGAAAACTATAAAATTAAGAAAAAATGTATTAAATTAGAAAAAAATATGCTAAAAAGAATATCTTAAAGAGTATATTTCTAACACTTTGATAAGTATTGACTTTGTTTTCCTTAAACAAAAAGAATTGGATGTGTTTTATTTTTATTAAGACATTACAAAATGATTTTTATTTGATATTTTCTTTATGAGATAATAAGAGGATTTATAAGATGATTAGTTGTAGTACCTAGCATTACTCTTGTTATTATTAGTGTGACAGCCTTGGACACTAAATTAAAGTTTTTCACTTGTGCATATATCAGATGTTGAAATTGTTTGTGGAGTGATAATATACAGATGTGTATATCATACACTATTTTTATTTTTACCATATCATATTACTTATCATTATTACACTTCTCTTTCCATTTTCTTTCCCTCTCTTAGTATATGCTAGTATATTGAAGTGTTCATTGAATGACACCCACTTAATTTCCTCGTTCGTGAAGTTTGCATTCTCACATTTACGTGACGTTCATTAGAGACTTCGGCTTAACTTTCTTAAATACAAAATTATGGCTACATTTGAAAAAAGAAAAAAACTAGATGATAAACTACCTTAGTCTTTGAATGATTTTATACTTTTATTGAGTTGTGATTTTTCCACATCACTTTATTTCAATTATGAATCTGTGGATTAGAATTCAAAGATATATAACTTCAAAATTATTTTAATTTTACTGTTTTCTGCATTGTTATTCTAAGTTAAATCATTTTAGCAAAGAAACCTGTATCTAAATTACTAACATAGAAAATATTCTTCAGGATAAATGTCAGTTAAATCTACAGCTTTCCTTCTTTCCTTTACGGGAAGTACTATTTTTGAAGATTGTTGTAGTACATTATTGCTTCTTATTTTAGGTAACTTAAATTAAAAAGTTTTCTTAAAAAACTTTTATTTTTGTCTTAAACCTCCCGTTCATCAGAAATATTATTTAAACCATTTAACCTTAATTTTAATATATTAATCATTTATGTTCAATCACTTAATGGTCTAAACAAACTTATTTATATACACTCATAGAAAAAGAAAATAAAATAAAAAATTAAATTAAATTAAAATTTTCTTATAAGTTAAAATAAACTTATCAACTTTATTTTTTTTTTATAGAATTTCTCTCATCTAATTTCTCTAAAAGTTAAAATATATAAGTATTTATTGAGAAATATATCAAAATAGTCTCTCTCTATATATATATAGAATATATGAATGATCAAATATAAATGAAAGCTCAAATATTTCACATTTAGTTTTTAAAAAAGGAGATAGAATCATAAGTCTCAAACAAAAATACATATAATATGGAGTCTAAACCTAAGCCGTTAGATTAAAATTAAATAAAGGATTGAGAGTAACATTTTAAAGTTATTTCTGGTTCGTAAGTGAATCACTTCTCATATTTATAATATAAATATATTTATATATACTAATATGTAATAACATGTATTTTATGGTATTATAGATACAATTTAGAAAGGTGCAGGATCAGGTTTTACGGTTTAGCCTCTTGAATCTGTTCTTGATGTTAAACAATAAAAAAGTTTAATTTTAGTACATTATTAGTGAAAAAAAATTTAAGTTATCAACTAATTAAAAATTGTAAATATAGTTAAGTAGCAATACAAAGAATCTTTACATTATAAATGCATCCTAGATATAAAAAAAATATGATTTTTTTAATTAAATTGTCATGTAACTTTTAATAATTTTTAATTTTGATATTCATATAAGATTAAATAGTAAAAAATTTACTCTTCATTATTATCATGTTAGCTAATATAATAGTTCTTATTAAGAATATATAATCATATAAGTACTATACTAATTAGTGAGGTTTTAAATCAATTAAATAAAATTAATAGTATCAACAAAAATTGGTCTAGTTGGTAAGAATTAGACTCATCTCACAAGGATATGAGTTTAAATAGTTCTATTGTCGATGTAAAGAGGATTTTGTTGATGGACGATCTGTCAGTATAATTCTAGAAGCGTTCTTTGAGCTCTTGGTCCTGATGAGCTCATAGGATCTAGCTCATCTAAGCTTAATTGCAAAAAAAAAAAATGTTTACATAATATAGGATGTTCAATTGCCTCTCCAACTTGCCTAGAGATACCACCAAATTTGGTCTTCTGTATCATTTAGAGAAATAGTGTTGGGCAAAAACCAATTCTTCCACCAAGGCCAAAACTTGGTCTTATCAATTAGAAGCTTGATCATATGAATTTTGAGCAAGGTAATCCTTTCTTGCAAAGATTAAGGTTAATTGAAACCTTCTTTGTTTCAGGAGTTATGTACTTTATGGTAGAATGCCTTTATTGTCAAGTTATTGGGTAAGTCGATTGGTTTTCCCACCATAAAGGATCACATGATTATGGAAGACAAAAGTGGGATTCAAATTAATGGACATGGATAATGTATACTATAAAGTTAAATTTGATATTAAAGAAGACAAAGAAGGTTGTGGCTGGTTGACCTTAGATGTTGTTTGATCACTACTTGGCAGTCAACTTGTGGATTTCACATTTTATCTCTTTCGAAACTAAAGGTGATAGGACTGTGGTTTGGATTTGTTTCCCAAATCCTAACATGATTTATTATGATGAAAGTTTCCTTCTAATTCTTTTTTGGGAACATTATTGGAAAACAATCAAAGTGATTGTTAAAATTTTGAAAGTGCTGTGAGGACTATTTGCAAGAGTTTGTGTGGAGATTGATTTAGATAAACCTATTGTTGGCAAGGTACATGTAGATGGACATGGTATAAAGTGGCTTATGAAGGTCTTCGTATTATTTGTTCAAAGTGTGGTAGTTATGATCGGGTCTTTTGAAATTGTCCATCTTCTCCTGCTCCTACCCCCGAGCAAGGAGCATCGATTGAATCCTCAACATACACCAAAATAGGAAGTGGTCCAATTGATGGAGATGCAATTAATTAAGCAAAAAAAAAAAAAAAACAAGAGTATAATACAATAGTTGTTCCTACAATTATGAAACAATTCATAGAGATTGGATGGTTGTATCTAAAAAAAAGGGTAAATCAAGAAATGGTTACAAAAAAGTGAAAACAAATAAAGACACATTGGAAAAATTGAATATATTTCAAATATTGATTTTTTTGTTGCAACCCTAGACTATAGTAGTATAGTTACTAATCATAGCGTGTCAAATGTTTCAGCCAAAGCTAACACAAAGTTTAAAGCTTTGGATGATGAAGATTCTCTTTCTAAGACTTGGCTATGACATTTTATGACTTTGAAAATTAGCTAGAATTGTATACCCCAAAGAAGGATGTTGTTGTTTGCTACAAGATCAAAAGTATGATATTTAACACTAGGCAGAAAAGCCTCTTGGCGATAGACTACTTTGAAACCTTAAATGGGTTATGGATTGAGTTGGACCAATACAATTTGAAGATGACATGTGAGTCTGCTACATTGGTTTAGTTCATCGAGAAATGGGAATTTATAAGTTTTTCACTGACCTACTTTTTAAGTACAACCATATTCGACCTTAGATTTTGAACAAGGAGAAACTCTTCATTGTCAGAAGTGTGCTATATTGTGAGAGGTGAAGAAACTCAAAGATCAATTATGTTGGATGGAGGCAAATCTAGCGAGGAATCAAACTTGGCATCAAGAAAGGGTTCCACTAGAAGGTCAACTTCCTATGAGAAGTTTTCCATGAAGTATAATCATGAGAAGTTTTCCATTTATTATAAATGGTCACGCCATATTAAGGATAATTGTTTTAACCTTCTTGGGAGGGAAAATGTCCTTGAATGCATGGGAGGACACCAAGATCCTACACAATTGTGTTAATTAGACAAATATCTTACTCTAAGATTATGGTAAAAGACCCACTCCCTCAAGCTGACCAAGAAGTACCGACGCTAATGCAAACTAAGGTTTTCAAGCTAAAGAAGACATTGTATAATCTCAAAATTCTCCTCAAGCATGATTTGGAAGATTCATCCAGGGTATATATCCTTGGGGTACAAATAAAAACATTCTCGCGTTGGCAAACTCATACTTCTTTTAGTATATATGGATGATATGATTATTATAGGCAATTATGAGATTGAAAAACAAGTTTTACACGAGAAGATAATAACTCAGTTTGAGATGAAAGAGTTGGAAAATTGAAAGTACTTTCTTGGGACAAAAGGCTGCCTATTCCGAACAATGTATCTTTAGAGTGATGATATATGGACACTCATGTTTTTTTAAACACCTAACAAACACCTATCATCTTTCTCTTCATATCAAATCATAATACCTTTATTACCTATACTTTTCTCAATTTTATCTCTTTCTCATTAGGTGTTAATTGACATATTGAGTGTCCATGTACAATTCTTCACATCTTTATCTCTAAGTATGTACCTGACATTCTCAAAGAGAGGCAAATTAGGGTGTAAAATATATGGATTTCCTATTGAGCAAAACCACAAGATCAAAAGTGATGAGAAAACCATAATATAAGAGAAAATCTAATATCAAATACTTGTGAAAAAGTCCATCTATTTATGCCACACTAGACTAGACATTACTTATCCATTGTGGTCATTTAATTCATGCATGATCCCTGATAAAGATACTTATTCAGACAGGAGAATGTACATTATCATGGTTGTTGGTTTTTGAGTGGTTGTTTGCAAGACAGATTCTCTAGAAAAATCAAGGGGGTAAATATTGAGGAGATTTACACTAATGAATCATGAACAATCATATAAGTGAATCTCACACCACACCTTAACTCAAAATCTTAAGGCTCAGCTTTATGAGTCTTTTTCTCACTTATATGGTGCTCAACTTTTTCATTTCTACTCGATGTGAGACTTCACCTCACATTTGTACTCCAAAAATCTTTCCCTCAAGTGAGTATTTCTCACATGATAGTCTCTCCCTCGAGCGGAAGTCATTTTCAATCCAAGAGTATCTACCGCCACAACATTTGGGGATCAGTTGCCTGGCCTCCATGCAGAAACTCACTTACTAGGAAGACTTTCGATACAAGAGATCTCCATGTCCATGGGTCCATCATCGCTAGGAAGACTTTCGATACCAGGGATCTCTATGTCTAGGTCATTAAGTCGAACCATCGGCTTTGATACCAGTTGTTGGAAAATCGAGAGATAAAGACCGGGAGATTTACACTAATGGACCATGTACAACCATATAAGTAAACCTGACATTACACCTTAACTCAAAACCTTAAGGCTCATGTTTATAGATCTTGCCTTACTTACATGGTGTTCAATCTTCTCATTCCTACATGATGTGAGACTTGATCTCATACTTGTACTCCAACAAATTCCCAAGTAGCGTTACAGATGGTCTCTCAAGGTGTTGTTGTTCAGAATCAACATGCACCTATCATCCTTCCTTGACCATGACTGAGAGCTAACTTTCAATCACACCTTGCGAGAAGGAAATGCTTGCGTCGATTGGTTGGCTAAATCAGGAGCAAACTCTCAAGACAACTTCCTTTTGATTACTTCTTGTTCTTCACCCATGCATCATTTGTTAATTGTTGATGTCATGAGTTCTATTTTCCATAAAGCGTAGTCTCTTTTGTTTCTCTTTAACTTTCATATGTATAAAAAAAATACAAATTATGTTGGATATATTGTTAATAGAAGATCACCTCAAGGTACTACATGTTTTTTAGAGGAAATTAGGTGAGATAGAAGATTCCCACTTCATCAAAGAGTTTTTCTACATTTCCCTTTAACTTGTGCAACAAAAATCAACCTTTCATTAAAAAAAAAATAAAGGTCAAAATATTACGCTTCTAAGCAAGGCAAATATCTTTCAAAACATACTCCGTAATTTTTAGTAACTCCAATAGTCTTGTTCAATAACATAATCCAATCCATTGTAAATTTGAACTTTAATTCTTTGTTATTTGACCATTAGCTTTGAAACTAACCCTTAAGGATATTTAAAATTTGAACTTATTCATTCTAATTATTATTGATTAAAATTTATTAAAAAATTATAAAAATTTATAAATCACATTTTTCAATGATTTTTCTCCTGAATTTATAATTTTTAATACACATTTTAGTTAATAAGAGAAACTGTGTTTATAAAAAGTGTTAGATAGTATTCCAAACACTCTTCCAATAAGATACTAAATCTTGTAAAGCTTAGATAAGGCAAAAATATCACATCCAAATTACTGACATGCACATATATATATATATATATATATATATATATATGCGAAAGTCATGACCATTATTACACAATTTATTCCCCCTTCTCGAAGACAGAGAGATAGAGTAATTTTGAAGTTACACAGTAACGACCGGATATAATTACTACATCAATTAAAACATCCATCCCCAAATCTCATATTCCTAAGACATGTGAACAAGTTTATAATTGATAAAAGATTATTTAAGTATAAATATTTCTTCCTTCAATCTGATAGAATGAACCTAATTGCTTTTGCTGAATGTTACAGTCAACAGAGCACATATCTGATGCATTTTAATGTTGAATGACTTTTTCCAGCATGAAATCAGTAATTGACCGATACAACAAATCAAAAGAAGAACCTTGTCAACTTGGAAGTTCAGCCTCAGAAATTAAGGTAGTTATTATAAATATCTTGCGCCAATATATGCATGGAAGTTTACAATCTACACATGAATTACTTAGGAGATATGTAATTGCATAGATCATTAGAAATGCCTGAATGTGGAAAAAGAATTGACTGAAAATATCATTTGGAATGTAATATTGCATCCTCAAGTTTGCTAGTTTCTTCATTTATCTTTCCAGAGTATCGGTGAATTAAGACACCACAATTTTCAAGTTCGAGAAAAAAACTTTCATCATTATTTTGGGGGCAGCATTCGCAAAATAAGCAAATCAATTTGGAGCACTTCCTCCCAGCCATTCTTTTCTGAAGTTCGGGATTTAGTAAACCATGACAAACTCTTTGAAGGGTAGAATGCAACAGATTGTTCTAAAATCTACGAACACCTACCTGAAAAATTGAGAATCTAGCACCCAGTGTGTTTAATAAGATAAAAGCAGGAACTTAGCAGGACGTCTCAGTTCTTCGTTGGCATGGTCTTATACACCAAAAAAGTAAAATGGTTACCACTCTTCTTTACAAACATCCATATTGGCCAAAGCATAACACAATTAACAAACTATGATGCCAGTTAAGCACTCTTAAAGAAATAGATATTTTAATGACTTCCACTTCTGCCTTTCTTCTCGGATGGAACTACAGAACCAAAAGGCACGGGTGCAAAGTGCAGCTTGTAGAATGAACTACCAACATGGGTTGTGTGGAACTGCGGATTGAAGCACTTCACTAGAAAGGTTTGGTTTGATTCACTCCACAAGCACCCTGATTACAAAATAAATATTGATTAGAATTACGTTAGAGTTATATAGGCAGGGTTAGCTAGGAGAGATCCTAACCACCTTGATTACAAAATAAGATAGGGAGAATCAAATTAGCTACAATCTGATTTTGATCTTAACTACCTAAAGCTTCTAGAATATTTACTTGAAATTTAAAATAAAAGCATACAGCATTCAACGATCCACAATTTTCACAATCTTCACACTCCAATGGTCCCAAGTCTCAACAACTAAGGAGGGGTTTGTTTCAAGTCATGTTCTTTCACTCCTAGGAATATGGGGTGGGAATACATATACCAACCAAACATGTATATGGGAATAACATTCCTTGGCACAATATTCCCAGGAATGCAAAATTATACCGTGAAACAAACACCTCCTAAGTTTGGTATCTTGAGTCTAGTGCAACACACCATGGTACACCACAACCAGAAAACTTGATGGAAAACAATCCACTGAGGATCTGACCACATTTTCAAGGGTAACGATGAAGGTGTGTCAATCACTTAATTGGCTCCACATCATTTCATTCTCCTTAAAAACCACACACCTCACTCATTTTTAAAAACCTTGTTTCTTCTGTCACAAAAGCTCAATGAGCCAGTCAATTTGCTAGGGACAATTCAGTTCTCTTTAAATTTCATCCAACATTGTCTTGTCAAATCTCATAAAGTCCTCTTGAAAGGAACACCTGGGAAGGATGGCCTTTATGTGTCAACAATCACCTACATACACCATGAAGGAACTCTCTCCTATGTCATGTAATTTTGTACCAAGTCTACATGTTTCAACTTCAAATTCTGATACTGTAAACAATTAATTGTTTTTCCTAAATTGATGCTTCATCTTCTTTGTATAGCATATGACATTGTTGATTAGGTCATCCTAACAATAGGGCAGATTGTAATATCTCTTTACCTAATAAATCTGCACTTGAGTTTTTCTGTTCATGTTGCTTGGCAAGGCACATCACCTTGCATCATCTGATTCTACAACTATTTACAAATCCTCTCTTGAACTTATCTTTTGGAATTTGTGGGGAAACCTACCCCAATTAAGTCATCATGTGATTATGTTTATTCCTCACATGTTGAGGCGTACATATTATTGAACTTTTCATATTAAAAAAAAAAAATCAAACATTGTTTTCTCAATTCAAGAGTTGAGTTCCATCTTCACAGATTGGGGAGGAGAGTTTCAACCTTCCTCAAAATTCCTAGAAAATCTCAACATCATCTAAAAACTTATCTGATCACACATTCACACACACGCCACCAAAATGGTTTTGTTGAAAGGAAACATAGACATAGTAGAGACAGAGGTCACTCTTTTAGCAAGCTAGTTTTCCCTTTTGCTATTGGGATCATGCATTCATGGTTGCTACCCATCTCATCAACAAGCTTTTCCTTCCTCTACACTCCAATTAAAATCACCCCCTATTTCAAGCTCTTTAGTCAAGTTCTTGACTACAAATTCTTACAGGATAGAGAACATTTGTGGTCATTGATCAACATAATAGCCTTGACCCTTAAGCCAAAGCTTGATGTGAGAAGCCCAAGTGTCATGGTCCCATCCAACTTGCCCATAGAGAGTTGGGCAGGGACATAGCGCATGTTTGGTTCTCTGGTAGACTTACGAAAGGGCAGAAGAAGCCATGGGTCAACCCAAAAGAAATAGAGACAACCTATGACAATGAGAAAAAAAAGGGGGGAAATTGAAGGGTGCCTGGAATAGGCAAAGAAAGCAGAAAATGAGGTAGAACGCAGTGGAGCAAGCATGACAATGTTGACAACAGATAGAAAGAGCAGTGGTCAGCAGCAAAGGCACGGTAGGACCAAAGCAGAGGAGTAAAAAAAAACAATGTTGTATAAAGAGCAGGACGATGGCACTACCCAGAAACCAGAGACACAGTTGCCAGAATAAAAAAATTGGCACCAATACAATGCAATATTCATAGAAATAATTGGTAGTGGAGAAAAATCTTTTGGTTTCCAATCAACTAAACTTGAATGCAAAAGTAGTCCTTTTGACAAGGTTTATAAGCAAAGGCAAACGAAGAACCAAGTTAAAACTATCAATATCAACTATTAGATAATAAATAATTTAGTGTCAGCAGGATACTAACCCTTGTTAGTATGGTGATTTCTTATGTTTGAATAAGTTCATAATTGTTGTGCATGGCTCATATTTTATGGGTTGGACAAAATGATAGAGTAGAATGAAAAGACCACCTGTTGTTGGGTTACAAAGCGGGTTGAGGGTGCGGGTAAAGCCCGCGATATGCGTAATATTATATATTGTGATGTAACCCTATTCTTTATCAATAAGAAATAAAAACAGTCGCTCTACTCCCGAGAACGTAGGCACACTTGTCGAACCTTGTTAAATCTTGTGTTTGTGTGTGTGATTTCTCTCATACCTTTAGAATTTCAATTGTTATTGCTAACAATATCAGATGGCGCTTAACTCTAGGGCCAAATTTGAAGTGGGGAAGTTTGATGGAAAAGGGAATTTCGGATTGTGGCAAAAGCGAGTTAAGGATTTGTTGGCACAACAAGGTCTTCTAAAGGCACTGCGCGAATCAAAGTCGAATAATATGGAGGCTTTGGATTGAGAGGAGTTGCAAGAGAGGGCTGCGGCAACCATATGCTTATTTTGGCAGACGAGTTTCTCTATCACATGATGGAGTTGGCGTTTCCGGGGGAGGTATTGAAGAAATTGGAGAGTCAATACATGTTGAAATCATCGACGACCAAACTCTATCTGAAGCAAAAACTATATGGGCTGAAGATGCAGAAGGGTCCGGACCTCCAACAGCACGTGAATGCCTTCAATCAGATTATCAGTGATATGGCAAGACTGGATGTAAAGGTTGAGGATGTTGATAAGGCATGTATTCTGTTGTGTTCTTTGCCTTTTTCTTACAAACATTTGGTGACAACCTTAACGTACGGAAAAGACTCAATCAGTTTGGAGGCGATACAGGTTGCACTTATGTCTCATTCTCAACAGAGACAAAATGCAATGGGAAGTTCGCAAGGCGATGGTCTATTTGTGAAGCGGAAACAGGAACGTGGAAGGACACAAGGAAAGGGATCAAGTTTTGGGATCCAGTTTCTAAGAAGATGGTGATCAGCAAGGATGCAATGTTTATTGAGCAGCCCATGTTGCCAGAGATAATTGATAAACCTATGCCAGTGTCTGATGGAGCTTACCCTAACTCCATGGAGGTTCATGTGGACCTAAAGCACCTACCGGTGATTCCTGAGAGGGTAGAACCATACAGTCCAAGACCTGAGCCGACACCCACCCCAAAGCCTGGATCTATGAGTCTAGGTGGACTGCATCAGGAGTACAATCTTGTCAAAGATAGAGATTGTCGCACCATTAAACCTGTTGTTCGATATGGGTATGAAGAATTGGCTAAGTTGGTTGCTTTTGCATTTCTCACTAGTGATGGAGATCCTTATACTTTTCAAGAGACTATGAACAACCTGGTGAAAGACAAATGGATGGGTTCTATGGTGGAGGAGATGAAGTCTTTGCAAAAGAATCAGACATGGGAGCTAGTTGAACTTCCTGCGGGCAAGAGAACCATAGGATGCAAATGGGTGTACAAGAGGAAACCTTCAGTATCAGAAAAAGAAGGGAAAAAGTTCAAGGCTAGCCTAGTAGCAAAGGGATAAGCACAACAGAAGGTGGTTGATTATGATGAGATTTTCTCCCCTATCGTAAGATACTTCTATTAGGGTGATGCTAGCCTTGGTAGCCAGTTGTGACATGCACTTGGAGAAAACGGATGTAAAGACAATCTTACTTCACGGTGATCTAGAGGAGCAAATTTACATGGAGCAGTCAAAAGGGTTCAATAAAGGTGGACTAGGTCAGCTAGTTTATAAGTTGAAGAGGTCTATGTATGGATTGAAGCAGTCTCCAAGGTAGTGGTACAAGCGGTTTGATTCTTACATGCTTCAGATTGGCTACAGGCAAGTATGACTGTTGTGTTTATGTGAGAAGCCTTAATGATGGCCCTTTCATTTTCTGCTACTAAGTGTTGATGTTATGCTGATTGCTGGTAACCATTTGCGTGATGTGAATGAGTTGAAATCACTGTTGAGCAAGGAGTTTGACATGGAGTTTGCAATATGTGAATTCTGACTATGTTGGTGATCTAGATGATGGAAGATTTACAACGGGATATGTCTTTCGGCTCTGATACCAATTGTTGTGTAACTGAGGGGAGATAAATCTCCCCGGTTTACCCCTCTCCATTTCACAACAATTGGTATCAGAACCGATGGTTCGACTTGGTAATTGACTCAAGCGAGTAAGATGGTGGCGACAAATCCATGAACATGGAGATCCTTTGTATCCAAAGTCTTCTTGGCTAGTGAGTCCATGCATAGAGGTCAGGCAACAAGTCCCGCAGGGGTTGTGCGGTTCAAAATACTAGAGCATATTGACAGTAATGGCTAGACAAGTCGAGGTAGCCACGGTTAAGCTCTAAGAGCATCTTTAGTGGTAGATCTCAAATAGAGATCTTAGACCACTTTTTGGTGGACCCTATAGTACCACATAGATTAAAGATCTTTCAAGATCTATCTAATTTTTTTCTTTAATGGTAAATCTCATTTTGAGATCTTAAGGGGAGAGAGAAAGATGGAAAAAATTTATTCTTTTTTGAACAATGTGCAGATCTTGAGAGATCTTCTACAAGAACCCATCCTCCATGTTGGAGATCTCTTCAACTCCTTTATTGGGAGATCTAGTGAAGATCAGATCTTGAGCTCAAGATCCTTGCTCAAGATCTTACACTAAAGATGCTCTAAGGACCACCATTAGATACTCGTGATTGAAAATGACTTCAGCTCGAGAAGGAGACTACCATGTGAAAGAGACTCACACTTGAGGGGAAGATTGTTGGAGTACAAGTGTGAAGTGAAGTCCCACATCGGGTAAACCTAAGCCTTAAGGTTTTAGGTTAAAGTGTAATGTCAAGTTCACTTATGTGGTTGCTTATGATCCATTGATGTAAATCTCTCCAGTTTAGCCCCCCGATTTCACAACAATAATTGCTATTTCTTAGGATGAGCAGTTTCTATAACTAGTCTGGACCCTTATTTCTATTAGGATGTATAGTTTAGAGCAGTTAATATGAACTAGTTTGCTAAATAGAGAATACATTATAATGCAGAAATTTTCACAAAGTTCTTGAGTACTACTCTTGGATATCATTGAGTTCTCTCTATCCCAAACTTTGCAAGCAAAATGCTATGCAAAGGAAGAAGTCAGAAATCTGGTAAAATCACTTACGTCAATGTCTATTTTAAGTCCCAAAAATACATCATATACAACTTATCAGGTCCCAAAATCGAAAGTTGTAAAATTTCCAAAAGTTTAGAAGTATTCATGCATGTGAATTGTACATTAAACAATCTTCAAGCACTTCATAAGGTGATAAGTGACCAATAAATTTGTGTTGTTCCGTTCATACTTCATATTTATCAATTTTTTCTATGCTTTGTATCATTTAAATAATTATGAGAGCCAAAAACAATTATTTCTGATAAAAAGTATATATGTCTGGTGATTCCTCTTCCTCTAATATCTAACCAAACCTTATTTTATTTCTTTCAATTTCTAGTTTTGGCAAAGGGAGGCAGCAATGTTAAGGCAACAATTACACAATTTGCAAGAAAGTCACCGGTACACCCTTATCAAAACAACATATGCTTATCCTAAACACAAGTTTAAAAGAACAATCAGCATTAAAAAGAACTCTTGATAGCAATCTAGATTTATTAGCATATTTAACATGTTATTATGATAAATAAATAAAAGTGTAGTTATTGTAAAGCTGTTAATAAGATCTGTGATTAAGAAGCTATTTCAGGAGATAATTACCCTAGTATTTATAGCTGTAATTAATAACTCATAGTCACTAGTGGGGTATTTAACACATTCAGCATTCTCGATAATTTCATCTTTCCATAAGAACATAAGAAACCTATAGAGATCAAAATGTGTAAACATGCATTAGGGATGCAGTACAGATTATAAAATGCTTTGACATGTGATGGGAACCAAGATCCAAATGGATTAGAAAATATCCATTGATGGATTGTAGACAGTTACTATTGGGAGTATATCAAAGAACAAATCTTGCATTAGTTCTGTATTGAAAACTGCATAATGAGAGTTATTCAAAGAAAATAACTGCATACGTAGGGTGTGCAATTAGGCCACTGTGTTGTTAATTGTAGTTTGTGAGTAGAGAATATCTACTCAAAAACTACAAGTGTATTGTTGTTCCGTGTTCAATATTGTATTTTATTAGTTTATCAATTGGTGTTCTATCAATTGTTAATCTATGGACATTGACTTTCATCTAGTTTTTTTATAAGTAGATTAAATATACAAAATATATGTAAATATCAACTATCCAGATAATATCACATGACTTAACTGTCAGATTTATTAAATTAGTCTTCTATAAAGAGTTCTTAAGTGGACTAACCAAGAATGACTTCTGGAGTACGTGAATCCCTTCAATTATTATTATTACTACTATTATTATGAAATACATTAATAATTATAAAATATTTACAAAAGAATAACTTGAGCATCTCTTGAATTTTGTCAAATAATTATAATAATACACACAGAAAGTACTTTCTAGAGTTTATATATCCATTGTCACATTTGTCTCTAACCTTTATAGTGAACTATCAATTATTAAGGTTCCAAACTTCCAATACACACATTTTACTTCTTGTTTGATGTAGCAGGAAAATGATGGGGGAAGAACTGACAGGCTTGACAGTCAAAGAATTACAAAATTTGGAGAAGCAATTAGAAATTAGCCTTCATGGTGTCCGAATGAAAAAGGTTTGTATTTCCTATTTAAAATGCAGTGCTCAAGTTTGAAGATAAAGATATAATAACATAATGTTGGCATATGCAGGATCAACTTTTAATGGATGAAATACAAGAGCTAAATCGGAAGGTTCAGTCTTTAAACAGAAAAACTAATAATCTTAATATTTATTAATTAAAATATTGCTTTTATTTTCTGCAGGGAAACCTCATACACCGAGAAAATGTGGAACTGTATAAGAAGGTAAACCTAATCTGTCAAGAAAACATGGAATTGAAAAAGAAGGTATTGGTTTGGATGACAGATCAAACTAAAATAATCCCCTCAAACTAAATGATACACTTTTTAAATTAGGACAACCTTGTTTTCTGTTTATCCTGAACCTTAAAAGAGTTTTACTAACTCAGGTCTATGGAACAAAAGATGATAACGAAACAAACAGAGATTCTGTTCTCACAAATGGTCTAGGCATAGGAGAGGATTTGCAAGTGCCTGTGAATCTCCAGCTAAGCCAGCCACAGCAACAACACTACCAGGAACCTTCAGGAACTACAAAATTGGGGTATGAGCTTTCAATCATTTAATTAGTAGACCAATGATTATGATGCAAAAGCATTGATATCAATTTTTTGTTTTGATTGTTGCAGCAGATTGCAATTGCATTGATCCATTTACATGACGTGTGTGTTTCTCAATTGCTATCAAGGAAAATGGACTCAGATTTTAACCTCAATGTTTTCATATAAATGTGGCATATAGACCACAAACAAATTAGCTTAAAGGTTTTACTTTGAAATTATCAAAAAAAGAAAAAGCAACCCTAGCATGTATGTAAGAAACAATGAAAGCATCTTATGAGAAACTAAGACTCAAATCAAGGAAGAAATTCTTCAAACCGCACAGATGTGTGATTCATTTTTACTTGTTTTATTGTGTTAAAAATTATTACTGACTTCAAATGGGTGGAAGCTGTCACAATAAAGCAAACATGATGTGAATAATACAGATAAAAAATCATTGCAATCAAGTGTATATGGATTCCAGCAGAATGAATATAATACTGCTGCGAAATGAATTTAAACGCCTATGCAAGAAAGAAAAAAAAACATACATACATAAATTACAATGCATCCATGTATAAACTCAAGCCCTTAAACCAAAATTTCACTTAAAGTTCAAAAATGAATGGTTAATATCACCCATACATTTTGCTCTTCTTGACTTGATAGCATCAATTCCAAAGGAAAAGAAGAAAAAAATAGAAAACTGCATTAATGCATTGAAAAAGGTAGCTAATCAGCAGGTCAAGAGACATGAATAAATATCATTCTTATTAAACTAAGAGGAAACAACAAGTAATCTATACTTAAAGTACTTAAATTTTAGGAAATAACAAGTAATCTAAAATACTTAAAGTAGAGACCACTATATTTCACAAAAATCGATATATAAATAAAAATTGGAAACCAAAGACAGCTCTTAAAGTAATGTGTCATAATAATAATATTACTTTAAGAGTGGTGAAACACATGGCAAAAATCAATATCCAACTCACTTAATTGAAAATAAAAATCACTGCTTTAGCGCACTTTAAAACTGAGTTTTAGTTACAATCATGACTATTGAGAATCAGAACTAAAACCATCATTGTAATCTACATCTTACAAACAATTAAATGAACATGAATATGTTAACTGAGCACTTATTTTTAAACAAGAAAAGGCAAAAAATATAAATATTGGAAAGAGCACTGCCAATAGACGAACAAAATTCCATGGGTATAGCTATGATGGAAGTCAGACCTCGACAGTCACAACACGAAATTATTATTGTAAAGCACTGCAGAGTGCAGACATGATATCAAAAACATGTATATGACCAAAGGGCTCTTACACGGGGACATATTCAATACATAATCATTCATGAATCTTCATCTAACAGTGGCAGAGTGAGGCTTTAATAGTTATGAAGTCTTTTCAAAAGAAGTCAAGAAGGTCAAAAAACAAAATAGTTCTGTAAAATGATTAGCAGAGCAACTAAATGTACTGAGCTTGAACATATACAACAGTAAAAAAACAAAGTAACTCAATTCAATAAAAGAATTTAGTACAAGATATCTTTTTTCTATCAATATGAGAAAGAATCTAATTTTGCTCACATATCTAAATCCAATAAAATTGGACCATTTAGATGCAAATCATCACTTCAGGCTTGAAGAGAAAACTAAGAGAATAAATAATTTTAAGGTATATCAGTGGCAAACTTGATTACACCTACCAGCAATAGTTAAGAATCAAAAAAGAGAAAAATTAAGGAAAGAGCTTTGCAGTTCCTTTTTCAATTCAATATATAAAAAGCAGAAATTGTACAAGTTGTGAGCTTGATTCTAAATTTAGGAAGTTCAGCTATTGTAAATTTGTAATATAATAACAAAGTATTATTTATATCACAATTCTAAACATGTTTCACATTGCAAATAACATATTTTAATCAAAAACAAAAATAATTCAAAAAATTAAGATGCCGACTTTCAAGGAAATGGACATTAACAAGGGCATGTAACGGGCAGAAAAATATAAACACAAAACAGACTGCTTGAACGCTAATTATTCACTATTCACATAAAGTGATAAAAATGAAGAATACTTTAATCTAAAACTTGGTTATAAGTAGAAAATATATACATCATTTCATTTCATCTCATCTCATCATATCATATCATATATCATATATATAATATACAAAGAGAAACAAATTTCATTATGATAATTCCCTTTAACATTTTTACAACCTCAGCTTGGTGTTTAAACATTGTTTCTTCACAGTAGTCCTCTTCATATGAGTAGAGAATGATAAAAATGGTGGTAGTGATGACTTCGTGTACGATTGAACAAGTAAAAATTTGAAAGTAAATTGTGATTATATTGAACTGAATTATGTGATATTCAAGCTAGAATGATAGACTATAATCTTGGCAGCTTGATGTAATTTTACTTATCATGATATATTTGATTGTTTTTTCATTGTGGGTTCTATAATGGAACACAATTTGCAGCAACAAAGAGAGAATGTAATTTATGAGCCTAGTGGCAATGGTATAAATGATGGAATACCGTTTGTCGCAATAAAGAGATAATGTGGCCTATGTGCAAATAGCATGATTAGATGTCAAATGAGGCACGGCCTCTAACATGTCAAATGCATGATATATTACATAACCAGTTGAGATTGTTTCCTAATTTTTGTATTCATATAGTTCTTCATGTGTAACCACTACAAATTCACAGTATGAGTGGTACAGAAAATTGCTAACACTAGTTTTGAGTTATGTTTATCACCATGAATGAGTTGCCTCAAGGGGAAACATTGACTTTAAAAAGTTATTTATTGTGTATCTTATATTTCATTCCTCTCTTTGTTACCTTAAATTCGTATTTAAATGTGAACACTCTTGTGATGCTTGCTTCTACTTCCTATCCACTTTGCTTATTATGCTCTCATTTAGTCTCCATGACTCACCCCATTTTCTTTCCCCTATTCTTCAAAGTCTCCATGCTCTCATCTAGTACATATAGTTGTGTCGTTGCCAAGAATTTGTTATTTGAGACGTTGGAAATAAAGGGGAAACTTCGTCAAATTTCTAATAGCTCTTTGATAAAGTAATGTGTATGTGAACAAATTGTGATCTATCATTATTCATTAAGCTTGCTAGACTAAAGTTTAAATGAATGGGTCAACCTGTGCATTAGTCATTAGAGGTGCTCATGGTATGGGTATTTACATAACTATAGTCATAACTAATAAATAACTAGACAATAAGTGAGTTTTATAACTATAACCATAACTTATTTTATATAACTAGTTATAATTTGATATAACCAGCTATTGTTTTTAAAATATGGATATATAACCAGTTATGAATAAACTAGTTATGTAACTAATTATATAACAAGTTATATCTAAAACCAATTACATAACTAGTTATGAATTGAAATAACCATTTCTATAAAACTAGTTATAGTTTTATAACCACTTTTATATAATTAGTTATATAAAACTAGTTATAGTTATTTTTTTAAAACTAGTTTTTTTTAGCAGCCCTACTAGTCATGGCCTAAGAGTGGGTCATGACACCCAGCTTAGCCAAAATAGCATCGTCGACCTAAAACTCGATGGCAGGCTCCTTCAATGCGACGTCTTTTCCATCCATAGCGGGCTCCTTGTATGCCTCCGCAAGTAAGGGGTCAAAGCTAAAGAAATCGTCATCATCAACGACATCAGCAAGGAGGTTGTGATCTGGGTAATTGTCATGTGTCATGGTGTAAAGTGGAGGTGTCATTATGCTCCTCAAGGAAGTTGAGATCTTCATCGTCATATTTTAGGTGCTTTTTTGCAAATCTTAGGAGTGAAGGAGGAGAATGGAAAGTGAGAGCAAAATGACAATTTGTTGGGAAACTAGTGAAAATCAAGACTCGTCAAAGTTTTTTTTTTTTTTTACAAAAACTGAAAGAAAAAGTCCTCAATCTCTCTATTAGGAGGCCAGAGGCTAAACTTATTTGTCTCAATAACATCAAAGAAAACTTTGTAGCACCAGAAAAGGCATCCATGGTAGTTCAGTCTACTATTTTATTTTGTTGAATATCCCACATTGATTAGTGATATGGCCAAATAGTATATGTAGGGAACAACCTTTCTCCATGAGCTAACATTTGATGTTGAGTTAGGCTGAAACTCAAATACGATGTTTTATTTTATTTTATTGAACCACAAGCAATTCTATCATGGTTATTTTGGAAAGTTGTAATGGATCAAGCAAAAGAATTACAGACTATTTGATATTGCTATCTTTGAACTCACCCCACACCCTTTCACTAGTTTTCATAGTTAAACCTTTCAATTTGTCTTCAAAACATCTATTAAAAAACATTGGCTTCAAGTTAAAAATATGCACCAATATTCTCCCAAAATCAAAAATTAATTGTTGTTGGCAAATCGCCTTAATTGCGGTCACCCTTAGCCTGCCTTAGTTGCGACCTCCTTTGGGAGCTGCCTTAATTGCAGTATTATCAACGGAGGATGGCGGAAGGCCAAAATTTCACCACATAAACACGCCATTGAGGCCTATGGCACCACCATAGCAGGCATCCTTTCAAAAATTGTCTATGGCTGTTGGAAAAAATCTGCCTTGCCATTATGCCATGGTGGCCATGGCGCCGTCATTTAACAACAATGCTATATTGCAACCTCAGATGTGGTGGTTTAGCCCCACATTGACTAGAGATGTGGCTTAACTATACCTTAAGAAGCTTAAACAGTTCTCCTCTTACAAACCAGTTTTGTGGGGTGAAGTTAGGCATTAACCCAAATTTTAAGATGGTATCAAAACCTATATTAGATCCATTGTTGGACCACTTGCATTTGCACACTCCAGGCTGATACCCCAGGTGTAAAGGAGTGTTGGAAAGTCGCCTTAATTGTAGTCACCCCTAGCCCGCCTTAGTTGCGGCATCTTTAGGGCTACCTTAATTGAAGCCAAAGGGTGCTGATTTAGTCCACATCCACTAGAGATATTGCTTAAATAAAGCTTGGTTAGTCCTCACCTTACAAGTTACAAGCTGGTTTTATGGGATTGAGTTAGGCCTTCAGCCCAAATTCTAATAATTGCCTTCAAATTCTTGAGCACTCAACCAAATTAACATATATGCTCTTGATCAAATCTCCTATGATCCTGAATGGTAGAGCCTCTCTTTGAACTAATATTTAGTGTCGTACATTAAAGCTTGGACAGTCCTCGCCTTTCAAGTTACAAGTTGGTTTTACCGGATTGAGTTAGGCCCTAAGCCCAAATTCTAATGATTGCCTTCAAATTCTTGAGCATTCATAGCCAATTTAACATGCTCTAGACCATTATCCTATGACCCTGAATGGTACAGCCTTTCTTTGAATTCATAAAGTCCTACATTAAAGCTTGGGCAGTCCTCACCTTACAAGTTGCAAGCTGGTTTTATGGGATTGAGTTAGGTCCTAAACCCAAATTCTAATACTCGCCTTCAAACTCTTGAGCAGTCATAGCCAAATATATGCTCTAGACCATTCTCCTATGACCTTGAATGGTATAGTGTCTCTTTGAACTAAATTTTCACAATGTCCTACATCACCAGTATGTATTGTGTTGTGCTGAATGAAAAATTCAAAACCCACTCTTACCATCAAACAAGATTCAAGTAAATTATACATGAGATTAACCAAAATGAACCATTCCAGGAGATGCGAAGTATGTGGGCATTGTCTCAAATGTTAGTTAAAAATTCTTGCAATGTTGCTTAAATCTATGTTGTTTTCAAACATAGATAAGCTTTGTAGATTCACTTATTTCATCTCAGATTCTAACTTATATACCCACATAAAAGTTCAAATAATCTAAGATGAGGATATATCAAATTATTTAACGAGACTTAAAAAGTAAAAACAAAAAAAAATCACTTCAAATTTGAAAATAAAAATAATGATATTACATGATGGCACACTATGAATAATTATGTTATATAAAATATGATTTGAAAAGCCAAGAGTTGACCACCGACAATGTGGAAATAAAACGACTGATGGATATCTGCAAACCCATTATCCTACATCCCAAATGTTGCCAGGAAAAAAAAAATAAGAGGAATGCTAGGAACATTTTCTCTGACATTCTTTTTTTAATACTCTCTATGTGATTGGCTGAATTTTGTTGGAAATCATCAATTTTGGTGGGTCTCACTTCTAAATCAAGAAAGAATAATTAAATGAAAAAGTGAGATGATTTCCAATAAATTTCAGTCAATCATAAGGAGAGTGTTGGAAACAAAGTGTCAGGGAAGGTGTTGCTAGCATTCCCCTAAAAGAAGATAAAATAATAAAGTCAACTACAAACACACAGTAAAACTACATGTGACTAAGGAAAAAAATCCCTGATAAAATCATAAAATCTGTAATAAATATCAATCGAATTCCACAGCAGTTTGTTCCTTTAGATATTGCCGCTAAGTTAATTCCATCAACTTGATGAGAATTGGATTAGACATGTGTGGACTGCAAGAGATAGCTCATCCGATCAGCATCTTTTTTTTTCCAAGGCCAATGCTAGAAGAAGCAACATTGACGAAATCACGAACTAGGAGGTTATTATACTTTTACCGTAAAACCCACGTACAACTAAAGGTCATTAACTATAGATTATAACATCTCCGTTAAGACACCAAAGAGTATTCCCCGACAGTGACATACTCATCTAAGTGAGTGGGTAAAAAGAAAGAAAATGCAACCAGGGAAAAAAAAATAAAGGCATTAGACGGGGTAAAGTTTAAGATTAGAGGTAATGAAAAGTTGTATATAATAAGAAAAGATAAAAAAAAAAAAAAAAAAAAAATAAAAAAAAAAAAAAAAAAAAAAAAAAAAAAAAAAAAAAATTAAGAGACATAGTGATAATTTAATACGTTGTGCGATATCAATTTTTTGTTATTTTTATGTTCAAATGATGGAACTCTAATTTAAATATATATAATCAAAGCGACGAACCAACAAAGTAGACTAATGAAGTATATAAGACTGTACTAAAAGTAGCAAAAAAAAAAAAACTAGAATAACACATCTAATTATCAAAAACAACTAAACCTAAACTATCATACACCGTACATGTAGATACTAATTTACCTGAGATCCAAACGCTGAAACGCACGTCTCCATCGAAAGTGATTATTGCTCCATATAGATTAAAGAACATCTCTATCCTCTAACCTATATAACATGAAAATACACACCGGTAAGTGTACGACAAGAAGAAGCACCAGCGTGACGCCACGATGAAGCCAAAAACAAACTCAAACCATTCTTCTCTTAGCTAAAAATAATCAAAACGATAAGAAATCGAGCAACAGTTAGGGTTCGGTGCAATTCAGATCAACGTTTCATTTTAGTTCTTCGGTTTTACCTCTTTTTCTCGCCGTTCTTTTTTTCGGAAACCAAACGAATTCAGAAGAAGGAAAATTCTCGCCGTTGTAGAACGGAACAGAAATCGCGGCAACTCGTTCCATGAAAGCGGAATCCACGAAGCTGCGAGAGAAGCGAAGCGAACAAGGTTGGCGCGTGAATGCGGTGTTCCGTAACGAAATTCGACGAGAGAAACAAAGAAACTAAGAATTGGAATCCGTGGATGAATCGGAGAGAGAAAGAGAACGAAGCATTGAAGGTTTAATGTGAGATCTGCTTCGGAGGATTCAAGCTACGAACAGTGATTCTGTGTGTGTGACCGTACGCAGAGAGAGAAAGAGAGGGAGAGAGAACGAAACGTGTGAAGGAGGTTAGAGGACGAGAGGAAAATATCTGCAAAACGACCGAATAGGATTTTTTTGTTCTTTATTATAAATTGGGAACCCATTTCAAATAATTATGTAAAAGTGATAAGTTGTAAAATTAATTATAATTTTTTAATTAAAAGTTGTATCTAATATTATGATTTTAAATTTTAAATTTTTTTAATTAAAATTGTAAAAATATTTATGATTTTAGCTTATTTTTTATTAAAATGTATTACTATAAGTTGTAATATTTTTTTTGTTTATTTTCGTTTTTAATAGAATAAAAGTGATTTGATAAATTTTATAAATATATTTTAACTTGTGTACATGATCAACAAAATCATCAATAATTTAAATTGTATGATATATACTAAAATTGCATGCGAATATGAAATTTGAGATAGTTTACAACTTTGATTTTTTTACATTTAATTTTTTTGCATTATTTTTTAATTTATAAAATAAATAATTAATATTTAACATTAGTAATAAATATAAAAA
>PYAF01003299.1:1538664-1565611 GCA_007407185.1 Glycine tomentella
AAATAAAAGTAAAAATATATTTATTTATGAAATAATTAAATTAAAAAATTATTTATAATTTTAAAATATTTGGAAAAAACTTTAAATAAAAAAAATTATGACTTTGTAAAGTCGTAAAAAAAAACTTACAAGTCATAACTTAAAAAAACTTAAAAAATATTACAATTTCATTTTAAAAAACAAAAAAAAATATTACAACTTAAAAAATAAGCTGAAGTTTTACACTTTTTTACAATTTTAAATAAAAAATGTAAAAAGTTAGTCATAACAAATATTACGAATTATTATCTTTTGGATAATTATTTGAAATTGACCCTCATATAATATATAAAAAAAAAAAGCGTCTATTTGATTGTTTTGCCGAAAATATCAAGGGCCACTAGGGGTATTTGAATAAGTAATTCTGGGAGTTAGCATTGCCTCTAGCTTTAATTATTGCGTTTTGCAGTTATAAAAGGGTTATTGGAGCTTAGTTAATAATGTAATACACTAAATGAAAAATGTTAATAATATGTTTTTTTAATAAACTCTGTTTTGAATATACTTTTTTATTGGTGAAAATTTATTAAATTTCATAAAAATTTTATGGGTTCATGTAGTTTAATGATTTTTTATAATATTAATTTTAATCAATAAAAAATAATGTATTATAAAAAATTGTAAGAAAATGTGTTATTAGTATTTTTCATAATCCAATTGTACATAAAAAAAATACTTTTGACATGGGTATGGATTGTCAATTTTTGGTTAATTTTTTATTAATTGATTTTAAATCTTCTTACTATATATAATATATACTTCTAATGATTTTTCTACTTTTTAATAGTAAGTGGTATTAATATTAAATATATTTTATATTTTCAAGATTAAATACATTTATTTGATATTTATTTATCGTACAGTGATATAATATTAATAATATTAATTGGATTTTAGATATCAAAGTATTTTTATTTAACCACTTTTATTGATTAAATTAGAAGACAATTATGTTTCATCTTAGTATGTATGCAAAGAAAAGATAGAATCAACTATTATACATGGTTAAGTGAGTTGAGCTCTCTGTATCAACTTACCGTACATGTTAGTCAGAAGTGACATGAACCCATGGTAAGGTGACTCAACTCATTAAATTCCTTAATAAATTGGTTTTACAGTTCGAGTTAGAAGGCAGTTATGTTTCGTCCTAACATGTATGTAAGAAAAGGTAGAATTAGCTTCAATAAAAAAAAAAAAAAAAAAATATATATATATATATATATATATATATAGAATCAACTATTACAAATGAGAAAGTGTTGTCGATTCACAAGTTGAAAATGAAGCTAGTTAAAATAAGTCATCTGTTAAATAAAAAAAATTGCTATTTTTTAATATTATTCTTCCTATATTTTAAAGTCAACTAATCAACTCACCATTTTTAATATTCACTTGTCTAATCTAATATAATACATTTTACCAAAACTCTCAAAAATTGAAAATAACAGTGATTCATCTAACTAAAGAATCTTTATCCATATTTAGGTAATAGTAAATTAGTCGAACTAAATATTTAGGCTTGTCTTGTAAAAAAATAGATGATTTTTGAGCTTGACTCATTTATATAAACGAGCTTAATTAAAAGTTTGGGTTTGATTTATTTTAAAAAAAAAAGTTTGAATTTTACTTGATTTAACTTGTTTAATTCACTTATAATTTTTTTAATTTGCAAAAACATTATTAAATTATTTAACTTAAACAATTTAGTATTTAATAAAATATGTTAATACTAGATAATAACCTAGAAATAAAAATAAGTGTTAAACATGTGTTATGATACTGTAAGACTTAAGTAATTTTAATTTTCTATTATATGTATATAAATGAGCTATTAATATCAAACTTGTAAAGCTTAAACTTGTCTCATTTAAATAATCAAACTCAATCTTTAGCTTAAATTTGTTTATTCAATTAAAAAAAGAAGCTTGATCATATATTTATCAAGTCGAGTTCGAATGGTTCATGAATATCTTTATTCATCCCTATTCATATCTAATATAAATGTGTGTTTATAATATTGATTTTGATTAAAATTGATTTTAAAATAATGTGATTTATGTTTGAATATTTTCATTATAAAAATAAATTAAGAATAAAATTCAAACATAAAACTATCTAGAATTATTTTAAATCATTGTTAATTTTAGACATTTTTCTTGTGTGGAACTAAACATGTAAAGTCTTATTTAAACTTAATTTCAAACTCAAAAGTAATTTTTAACATGAAATTAAACACCCACGTAACACTTATATTTTGAAAACTCGGCAGTTGATTAATTATAAATATAACTTATCATTTTACCAAGTTTAAAAAAATAATTAATCGAAACATGGGTTAATAATATCTGAATATGACTTTGTCTTGCATATAGTACAACTGCTGCAAAACATTTATAAAAATTACCGTGGCTCTCTTCCACCAAATGCAAATGGGAACTTGGCATGTACTTGCACGATACCAAACGCCAAACCTCGTTTTTCGTTTTAATTATAAATAGATTAATATTATATAAAATCTAATCTAATTATTTAGAATCTAACTAGTTCATTAGCTGCCCTACATTAGTGTTCCCTTCAGGAACGTATTGGAAGAAAGTTCTCCATAAAATTATTTATTTTTATTCTCAAAAAATAATATAATTAAAAGAAGGTAATACATTAGAGTAACTTTAATGTGGACTCCATATCTTGATGTGGAAGATCCGTTCTTTGAAGATCTCCCACTATAGAGGAATGGAAGATTTTCATGTTGGAAGATCAATTCTTCCAACAAGAATAGTAAAGATCCCACAAATAATATTAAGAAAAATCATTTTTCTTAGATTAACAGATTTTGATTTTAACGATTGGATTTCTCTATGAATGGAAAAGAGGTGTTTTGGATAGAGAGTAATCACTAGTGATAGGACAAAAATAGGGAGGAAGGACAAAGGAAAGAGCTATGCCTACATTAAATCAATTGAGTGGAGGTAAAATAAACATCTTATTTTGCACAATGAAGAAGATGAAAAGCAGGATGAATGCCAAGTAAAAATTACAGATTAAAAAAATACTAAAAATACTGATAAAAAAATCACCCTTCGTTGATGAATGACCATTTGGCTTGGCCACTCTAGTCATTGACGTCATCATGCGTAGATGTCCTCCACTACTCCGTGGGAAGGAGAAAAGGAGAGGGGAATGTGAAGTTAAAGGGGAAGGGGAAGCAAAAGGAATGGAAGGGGGAAGGAGAACGGAAAACCCCCTATGAGCTATGGACAAGAAAGAAACCTAGCATAAGACATTTACATATTTGGGGTTGTCCAGCTGAAGCAAGGCCTTACAATCCTAATGAAAGAAAGATGGACTCAAGAACTATTCACTGTGATTTTGTTGGATATGTTGAACGCTCTCGAGGCTTCAAGTTTTACAATCCCACTACAATATCCTTTTTTGAGACCGGAAATGTGAAATTCCTTGAGAATGTTGACTTTGAAGGTGAAGATAAAGTAAGAAATGTTGTCTTTGAGAAGAAGAATTTTGTTTATTTTCCTAACATTGTCATCATTCAAGATGCAACTCCAGTACAAACAATTAATGATCAGACTTTTATTTCTGACATCATTCTAGAATAAGACAACAATAAAATTTCTCCAATAGTACCTACGGAACAAAGTGAACAACCTCAAGAAGTATCATTAAGAAAATCCACTAGAGATAAGAGAAGTGCAATTTCAGATGATTATATTATTTTTCTCCAAGAGCACGATATGGCTTAAAGGAAGATGACCCAATCAACTTTCAACAAGTCTTTGAAAGTTATAATGCTCATAATTGGATCGATGTCATGAAGGATGAGATGAAATCCATGAAAGACAATGACGTTTGTGATCTTGTCAAGTTACCTGAAGGTGTGAAACCTATTGGTTGTAAATGGATATTTAAGACCAAAAGGGATTCAAAAACTAATATTGAAAGATATAAGGCTCGTCTCGTCGCTAAGGATTTCACTCAAAATAACGACATTGACTATAAAGAGACTTTCTCTCAGGTTTCTTCGAAAAAACTTTTTTAAGACAATATTGACACTTGAGACTCATTTTGACTTAGAGCTACATCAGATGGATGTTAAGACAACGTTTCTCAATGACAATATTGATGAGACAATCCAGCCAGAAAACTTTGTTTTTGGAGATTTAAAGTCTATGGTTTGTAAGTTTAAATCTACAGTCTCAAACAAGCTTCTTGTCAATGATATCACAAGTTTCATCAAGTTATAATCTATTATGGTTTCAAGGTGAACATGGTGGAAGATTGTGTAAATCATAAATTTAGTGGGAGTAAATTTATCTTCTTGATTTTATATGTCGATGATATATTACCTAGCAGCAATATAGGTTTATTGCATGAAACTAAGAAATTTCTCACTATGAATTTTGAGATGAAAGATCTTAGTGACGCTTCTTTTGTATTAGAAATAAATATACTCCGAGATCGTTCTCGAGGTATCCTTGGATTGTCACAAAAAAGCTATATTGAAAAGATTTTGAAAAGATTGTGCATTAGGAGATACGCTCGTATCTAAAGGAGATAAGTTTAATCTCGAACAATGCCCAAAGAATAATCTTGAGATAATGGAAATGGAAAATATTCCTTATGCATCAACTATAGGAAGTCTAATGTATGCTCAAGTTTGCACTCGTCCTGACATAGCATTCATAGTGGGTGTATTGGGCAGATACTTGAGTACCCGGGGTATGCGCTAGCGCCCTTGACAGGCACTCCAGGACCCGCCAACGCTTATGAAAACCCGGGTCACACCGGTTCTTTATTGATATCAAGGAGGTGACGATCTTTCTTTGCATCACAATGAGTAGGCCAGGACAAAGCCAGAGGAAGTCATTCACTCTAGGAGTTGTTTGGGAAAATCCAAGATGGAAAGGGCGGGGGCACACTACTTTTCACATTAAGACTTGGAAAGGATGGATCATTGGAAAACAACTAAAAGGGTTATGCGTTGTTTAAAGAGAACAAAGGATTATATGCTCACATATCGAAGGTCAGGTGAATTAGAGATCATCGGGTATATTGACTCTGATTTTGCTAGATGCCAAGATAGTAAAAGATCCACATTAGGTTATGTCTACATATTGGCTGGAGGAGCTATTTCTTGAATGAGTGTTAAGTAGACACTCGTAGCTTCCTCTACTATGGTCGCTGAATTTGTAGCTTGTTTTGAGGCATCCAACCATGGGGAATGGTTGTGAAAATTTGTCACAAGGCTGCATATAATAAGTGGTGTTGAAAGGCTAATAAAGATTTATTGTGACAACAAGTCAGCAGTGTTGTACTCCAACAATAACATAAGCTCTTCAAAATCAAAGCACATCGATATAAAGTTTTTGGTTGTTAAAGAAAAAGTTCATAGTGGATAGATTTCCAAAGAACACATAAGGACAAACTTCATGCTTGCGGACCCGCTTACTAAAGGCTTAGTGCCTAAGGTCTTTCACGAGCATACTGCTCATATAGGTGTTGTTTTGTTTAATGACACTATGATTTAGTGAGAGTTCTTTATGTTGATGTTCTAGTAAAAATATTTATATGTTTATTTTCTACAGAATAAAAATTTTGATGTTATTTTTCCTTTGAATGTGTATATATTTGTGTTTGTGTTTCTGCTTTGTGTATGCAGAAAATTAAGGATTGATCTCATTAAGACTAAAGAAGGACCAATTGAAAATAGACATGGTAAGGATCACATTGCATGTAATTTTCATGTCACTCATTCATACTTGATCTATGTCATTGAATATATTGGTGTGATGACCATGGAAGGTTTAATTATGCCTAACAGTGACAAAAGCCGACATGATTGCATATTGATTTAGGAAATGGACCAGATTGTATATGAGGAGGAATCTAAGGATAAATATAATACATTTGCGCATTAAGGATATATGATATAATTGTCTCAGGTCAATATGTAGCCCAAGTGGGAGATTGTTAGGAAATTAATTTCCTGACGTTATAATGTGTTACATATTATATTAATATTTATATTATGTTATTTAATATATATATTGAGTAAATTAAAGTGATCAATTAAATATGTCCAAATAGATTGCTAAGTAAATATAAATATATGGGTGGATACCAATGTTGGGCCAATTAGGTATAATGGGAGTTTACTGACCCAACAATAAAGAAAAAAACTATATATAGGGTTATGGTCCCCCAATAGGTCAAATCAAGTTTCGGTTTTCTTTCTTTCCCATCTGGAGAAAATATCTTCTAAGGAGTGATTTGACTAAGGAAGACTAAAACTCAAAAGGAAAGGCTAAAGGCTAAAAGAATAAAGATAAATCAATGCTCCAATGGAAATATGTACGCTTTAGTTGCTTAAGATTTCTCGATGGTCCAATATGATGCTTATGGGGTTTTATTGGGTGATGATTTTCACCATAAGGATTTATTAATAAATTTTCCTTCACTCAAATTTGAATTCGCAATTATATGTAGTCCATTGCATGCTTGAAACATGGATGCGATGAAGAATATAATGTTGGCATGCATTATATTACATAACATGACTGTCGAAGACGAACGAGATGCATTCAATGGTAATGTCGATGTTGATTATGATCACGTAGACAATGACATTTCAAATATTGAAGTATCTCGTAAGGTTCCTCCTAACTTTGCTACATACTTACAAACAAGAAGCATTATGCATACAAGAATTAATCAATAACTTCAAGCATATTTGGGAACGTTACAATCACAACAATAATGAAATTTAATTTTTCTTTGGCATTAATGTGTTGCATTTTTTTTATTATCGAATTTATGTATTTTTATTTGTTTAACATTTAGTCATAAATAAAAATTAAATTTATGCTCATTTCTCTATTTTTTAATATTTATAAATTTTTTTCTTATATGTTTTATTAATTAAATTTAATTACTTAATTAATTATATTTAATTTAATAAATATTTCAATAAAATATTTAAAAGTGAGATTCATGTGGAATCTATTAAAACTTATTTAAAATCTCAAAATAAAATCTACTATTAAAAAATGAAAAGAGATATTGAGAGATCTTCAATCCCAGATAACATTATAAAATCCATCAAAAATTAATTTAAAATCTCAATTTAAAATTTTTTGGTATATATGTTATTATAATAATAACACTAACAATAAAAAAAATAAAAAAGACGCCTACCGAAAACTAGTCACATGGACACTTGTCTGATGAGTCTAGTTTGGGAGGACATCTGTCGATAAACTCATATATACCAAAAAAGCCTTTAATGTTGTTATGAAACTATTGGCTAGCATGTCTAGTGGTGGAAGATGGATGGATGTTATGAAACTATTGGCTAGCATGTTTTGTAAGGGGTATTCCTCGGATGTTGTTACTTTCAATACCTTGATCAATTTCTTGTACCAGAAAGGCTTACTAGGTGAAGCTTTTAATGTCTGGGAGATTATGCTAAAGCATGATTGTACTCCTAATTCCAGAAGTTACAATCCATTGATTGGAGGGTTTTGTAATGAAAAAAGTTTTGATAAAGCAGTTGAGTACTTGGAAATAATGGTATCTAGGGGTTGTTACCCAAATATAGTGACCTATAATATTTTGCTAACTGCATTATGCAAAGATGGGAAGGTGGATGATGCAGTTGAGATACTAAAGCAACTAAGTTTCAAGGGGTGCCCTCCAGTTCTAATTACTTATAATATAGTGATTGATGGGCCTTTGAAGGTTTAAAAAACAGAGCTTGTTTTGGAACTCTTTGAAGAGATGTGTAGAAAAGGTCTTGAACCAGATATAATTACTTACAGTATAATCATATATGAGCTTTTAAAGTTGGGAAAAACCAAACTTGCTCTAGAATTCTTGGAAGAGGCTTGCACCAAGGGTCTAAAGCCTAATTTAATTACTTTCACTTCAGTAGTAGGGGGCATAAGTTGTAAAGGAAAGGTTCATGAAGCAATAAAAAATTTCCATTTCTTGGAAGGGTTAGGTATTAGACCCAATGCATTTACTTATAACTCAATAATAATGGGACTATATATGTAAAACTCAACAAACTAATCGTGCCATTGATTTTCTTGCTTATATGATAGAAAACAGATGTAAACCTACTGAGGCTACCCATAATATTCTTGTAAAAGGCATTACTTCTGAAGGATACCTGAAGAGGCTTCGAAGTTGTGGAGTGAATTGTATTCCAAATGACTTGTAAAGAAAAGTTTAGTTGAGAAAATCAAAGTCAAGATGTAGACGAAAACATCAACAACAACAGCCAAATCTTATCCCGTTAGGATGTGTCAATTATTTGGCTACATGGTTTGAGTGGTCCCTATTCAGTTCTATCAAGAACCAAAATTTAAATAAAATGGCTTGTGTGATATTTCTATAAAGCAATCTATATGTAAGATACAATGCATTTTTACATTACACTACTAAGTGGCTCTTCCCATTTATGCACTTAGATTTTATTCCCTATTTTAGTGTCCAAATGTCACTTGGTCTAGATTATAGACTTTTAATTTTGAGGTAGAGCATATGGCGAATTTTAAGTCTAACTTTTTTATGATGATGTGAAAAAGACTAGGTTCATCCGATCCTCCCACCCACCCACCCACACAACCCAAATTGAAGGGGAAGAAAAAAAAGGTATTGAACATAATGAAACAATACATTATGATCTAAATCATTCCATATTATTTTAAACAATGCTAATAACGAGACTTAGATTGTATCATTCCAATTTATATCCTCTTAGAATTTAAGTTTAGGTTTAACTCAATCCCCTCATCCTGAAGATTTTAACGTCTTAAGTGTGAACTTTGTTATTAGACATTTACATGTGATTCGATAGTGATTTGATGATGATTGTCCGATTGACCCAATAATATTTGTTATGATAAATTTTGATATCGTTTTAAAATTTATTATCACCCACTTGTATAATTTAATTTGGTCATATCACTTATCGACCTAAAATCTTCAATATATCCACTTAATTATATCCCTTTCAATCAATCTAAAATTAATTGTGCAGAAGAAAATAAAAATTGATGAACGAAAACTTAGCTGCCTAGTTCTATACAAAATAAACACCTGGAGCTCAATATGATTTGATTGAGATAAAATTGACCTATTTTCGATACCAAATAGTTTTGAACCTCATACTTTACCATTTGATGCTCGAATAATCCTTTAGATAATCTAAATTCTTGTTTTTTTTACTCTTTGTTATTTAAATATTTGGCCTGGATCTTTGAATAGTACAAACAGTCCCAACTTACCGTCCAGGATAGCTGGGCCACAGATTGAAATGGTGGGACTAATGAATCGTTCACCATCCCACAGAACCGAAAAAAGGAAATGCCATTCATATTCATATGAACAAGATAATTTGTCAACGTCACAATTCTGTATGCCCACTAGGATTAAGGGACAAGTTGTGTCTCCTGCAAATATTCTCTACCCAAACCTACTCTATATCTTTGCCCCACGCTGGATTGGAGCCTTAATTTTAATAATCGTCACACTTAATATAACAACTATCCATGTAGATACCTAGTTGCATGCATCCTTTTTAGGAATTATTATTTACTATCCTCAGTCCTCAATTATTAACCTATGATTGAATGTGGAAAATTATCTGTTTCGGGTCGACTATTTTTTTCACTTCCTGATTCATGACCAAACTGTCCTGGCCCCACCATGTTTAATTTACTCCCTGAATGAAAACCTTAGTGTACCATTAGATTCTCTTTTTACATATAACTAATCAATTCAAAACGACAAATTTTCATATTCTTCCTCTTTCATTTCAACCCCTAAGGCGTTAACTTCTTGACCATTAGATTTTGTGAATTATGAGTTTAAATGCTGCATATTGCTGGTGCAAAAAAAATAAATCACCTTCAATTAATTAGAATTCATTCTTACTATGACTTGTAACGTCTTGAGAGAAAAGAAAATTGATTTGTAATGTAATAAAAAATGATAGAAACATTCTCTTTAATACATTTTTTATTGGTTAAAATTTATTAAAAAATATCAAATAAAGAAATATAAACATTAATTAAGATAAGTGACTCACAAAAATTTATTATTTTTAATCAATTTCAATCAATGAAAGAGACCGTTTAAAACATATATTAAAGAATATATTTTAGTATTTTTAATATGATTATTATAAAAATTAACCAATTTATTTTACATAATATTTATCGATTGATAAAACTATAAAAGTATTTTATAACTATAGTCTATTTTTTCTTATAATATTCTCTGCCACACACTTAAAATCACTGGCATAAGAGAGAAAAGTAGTGAATAAGAAAGGCATCGAAAAGCATTTGATACTGATTTTTCGTACTTTCATTCTATGAAGCACTCTCGAAGCAATGGAGAAAAGTTCATCATCTCCTAGAACAGGCTTGCTTTCGTGTTGGGGGTGTCTCAAATTGAAGCTTCCTTGGATAAGGAGAACAAGCACTTACAAACCCGTTGGTGGCTTTGGGTATGACCCTTTAAGCTATGCTCAAAACTTCGATGAGGGTTGCATGGACGACGAGGAAGAATCTACTTCGCGTCGTAGATTCTCAGATAGATTTGCTGCTCCCTCATCAATTTCAACTAAAACTCTCAAATAACAATAAGGCTGAAGCTTTGAAGGTACGCTAGTTAATAATATACAATATGCGTGCATGAGAATATACAATGTGCGTGTGCCATTTGTATATATATGTTTATATACTAATCATGTTTATACAAATTATTGGTTGATGCAGCGTACAAAAGGGCACTAATTTGCTGTGTAACTTTTGTATCCAACAACTTCAAGAAGAGATTGGTTATATTCCTAGGAATAACTGGAAACTTTTGTTAGCTTACTATTTATTTAGAATTTGCAATGGTTATTTGTACTATGTAGTGAAACTATATCTATTCCTTAGTTTAACGCTATGTGAAAGTGTGGTTGGCTCTACGAGATGATTGAGGGGATTTTTCCTGTTCTAACAGAAAACTACTACAGGGGTTTGAGAGCTATTCATTAATTTTCATTCTTTTTGAGCTTATTGATTTTCCTTTTTTTGTGTGGATTGCTGATTATAAGTCTTTCATCACTGATATTGTATTCCTCCTTCCCTTAAGGTAACTTTAGTAAACAAAGAGCATGTTTATTATATTTTGCACTGCATCTAGGAGAAGTTTACTGCACAATTATTTTGGAAGTAAATTTTGAATTAGTTGTTATATATTGGAAAAGAAAATAATTTAAAATATTTAATATTAAAAGAATTAGTGTAGTTTTGAAAGATAATAACATTTTAAAAAAGTTGTAAAGGAATTGAATTTCATGTAAACGTTACATTAATGCAAATTATTTTAGGGATACAATTATGAATAAATAATATATGAAATCATATCCATATCGATATATATAAACTCATAGTGTAAAAGAAAATTTAGTATAAAGATTTTTTTTTTTTTGAAATCAGTATAAAGATTTTTTATATTATTATCTAATCAAAACTGTCGCGTGTATATAAAAAGTTAGTTCACTGTTATAAAAATTATTTTAAAATTTATGGAAATGATAATTTTCTTATTAATTGACTGTTTCAATTACAATTAATATATATGTCTATTAAAGTCTAAGTTTATTTTAAAAAATAAGACACAGTCTTTTAGTATTTTTTTTTTTTTGGTAGAATATGACTGTTAAAGGAGATTGCCAGTTTTCTTTGACTGTTAAAAAATTAGAAATCACCTTAAGAAAACGACAATGATACACATAAAGCACAAATTAATTTTCATCTTTGAAACTTGGGGTACAGCAGAAAGAAGCAACTCAATATTGTTGGTTGAATCATTTTAATTTCATTGAACACCAGCTTTGGTTTCTTCAATAAATAAACCATAGATAGATGAACCAATTTGAGAAAACAATGTCTCCCTGTGTTGCTTTGATCAATTTGCACTAGTAGCCTACTAGTATATATCTAGAATGAATAATTACATAAGATATAACTAGTATATATCTTGGATGAATAATTACATAAGATATAATTGATGGTTGAATAAATTTCTCAATTATCTCTTATAAAAGAAGAAAATTAAAAAAAATTCATAAGTTAATATTAATTTATATATGATTAATTTTTTTTCGCATAAGCTAAATCAGAAAACTTTTACGAATTAATTTATATATGAGTTGATTGTAACTTACGAGAAAAATTAATTTTATTTTACCTTCTTTTATCAGTCAAGACTTCACCTATAAATACTTATTAATTAAGAAGTTTATCCAACTTATAGTTTCACGAGGGGCGAGGGCATTACAAAATGTAAAAACTGTTGGCCCACGGCTTATTTTCCTCCTCAATTAGAGCACATGGGCAGCAGCAACATTTGAACAAAATGGTAGGTGGCAGCCAAACATTAGGCGCAGCAAATGTTGAACAACAAAACGGTAGGTGGCAATATTTTTTTGACAATTGATTCACCAAATGCAGCGCCCTTTGCACTATAAATAAGTGCATTCAGTTTTTGGGCATCCCAGTAGAGCACAACAACACCGAGAGAGAAAGAAAAACTCGTAGAGAGTTTAGTGTGAGTTGTGAGAAAAATCCTTATGAGAGATGTTTGATTTGAGAGACCTCTTGTGAGAAGTTTGAGTGTACCACCACTATAGGTGATGTTTGAGAGTACCACCAATTTATGGTGAAGCTTGATTTGTTGTAATCCATTATTTTTATAGTGGAAGTTTGATCTGGACTAGTGTCCCGTGGTTTTTATTTCTCCACATTGGGAAAGTTTTCCACGTAAAAATTCCTGTGTGTTTTTCTCTCCACTCTTATAATTTTTCGCTTCCGCAAAAGCATACTGAAAAGTACTATTCACGTGTACGTACGGTACTGTTCACATACGGTACTATTTGAGGGAAAGCTAATTTTTCCCAACAAAAACCACACGATATAATTCTTATATATCACACTAGGATCAAAGAGCTATCTTACTTTGAGGTTTAATAAAATGGACGACATTATAATAACTAAAATCGATTATATGTTTATAAGTTGCAAACAATCAGAAACATAAAAGGATCCAAACAAAGCAATTTAAACGACCTAATCCAACAAATATTTGAGGAAGTGTATATATATATATATATATATATACATATATATATATATATATGTATATATATTCCACTTTTCCGCACATCATTTTACCAGAAAATTTGCTGGAAGAAGTGAAAAAACTTAATGCTGCAATGTGATGACTGATATGAGAATCAATGCACATGGCACCCATCAACCACTATAGCCTTCTGCTATATATGTGACATTTGGCACATCCTCAGTATCTGGTATCTGTTCCCCCACCAGGACAAGCTTTGCGTACACCATGGTAAATTACTATTGTAATTGTAAAATGGAGCAGAACTGCAGAATATATTCCCAACACACGCTGAGGATAGTGTATGATTAGGATAAAAATAACCATGGTAAAGACAGAAAGAGACAATGGCAGTGTCATAAATAGTAAAAATTAAAGAATACACTCAATTTGACAAACCAATCCAACTTCGGTAGGTTAGTTAGTTTGAGTTGAGATTTTTTTCTTAAATCCAGTTGGTCGGGTTAGTTTGAAAATTTCCGTAAGTCCAAAATACACGGACGTTTTGTATTGGGTAGTTTTAAAATGGGCTCTGCTATTTCCATCGCGAGTTTCGCTTTTTCCACCCCAAGCTTTGTTATTTTTCATTTATGGATCCTTAACAAAAGCACATTTCCATTGGACAATATAAAGAATAGAAACATGTTTTCATTATGTTAGGGCTATGGGCATATAAACTCCATATACAATGAAAACATATTTTTGTTTAATATATTATTTAAAGAAAATGTGTTTCTATTGTGTATAGATGGATTATCTCTTAATACAACATAAACATTTTTAGGTCGTGCATATATAACAAAAATGTGTTTTCTTTATGTATTTTTTAAACATGTGCATTAAGTTTTTGCTTTGTATTTCAAAATTAATAGTTTATATTTTTAAAATTCATTCAATTATGTAGGCAACTTTGAATGATTCACTGACGTATGAGCAAAACGCGTAATGATTTACTGACACACGAATAAGGCATGCATTTGAATCGGTGTAATTTGGACTAGTGATTTAGTCAGTGCAATCTTGAGCTTTTTTCTTCTTCTGACGCATAGGACAAAGCTTTAATGGTTCACTAACGTGTGAATAGTGCACACATTTGAATTAATACAATTTCGACTATTGATTTAGTCGATGTAATATCAACTGTTTCTTTATATATGGGATAGATTTTTTGATCATTCACTGCCACATGAACAATATTTGCATTTGTATATGAGCTGTGCTTCAGGACACAACATTGCGTCACATTCACAATTTTTCTAAGAAGATGGATTCATTCCTTGTTGTTTTGTATTACTAAGATGATATGACGACAACTTCTGAAGGGATCTTGTTTCAATGCTCTCATACTCCAAAATCTCTTAGGGTAAGAGCAGACATGATGATTGTTGTTCTTAGGAAAAAATTCATGATGAGATCATAGTTATAGTTAACAAATTATGCTAAATTTGTTTAGTATTACATGAGTCTCCTGGAAAGTGATCTTGAATACTCATTGAATGTTGGTACACTTGTCATAGTGTGATCATTACATATTTTTCTTCATTACCTATCATCAAGACTTAATTCTTTTCCTAGTTTCAAGTTCCACTACTTTAAACTCCTTAAATATTGGAAATACAACAATGATTGATACACAATACTTTACGCTTCTTAGAAATATTTCTAGTTACTCTTATACATCAAAATAAATAAAGTACAATATGTGTTTGCTTCTTGTAGTTTACCTATCAAACTTCAACCTATGCTGCTTGTTTATCACCGAATGACCACTAAAAGGTAAAATTACCAATTTGGGTCCAGGTAAGAGATGTCATTGTACATTCCAAGTCTCGTTCTACCATATGGCCTAGTTTGCAATGTCATATCAATGTTGTTTCTTCTTGACCAATTGCAGCAGTTATTGCATTTCCCTGTTAAATTTATATTCCAAAAGGTGTGTATAAATTAGTTGTGGTCTTTTATACCTTCACCACCATCAGAATGTCTCTCTCTACTTAAGACTCAACCTTCAACATGGATCTTGCACCCAAGGTCACCTAATTGCCTAGTGAACAATAAACTTTTTTCAATCCCTTCATATGTCATATCGAATTGTGAGAATGGTACGGTCATATAATTTTATTTTGAAGTATTAACTCCAACAATTTCTAAGGTGTGATCAATTCTTATGAACACATATATATCCTTCCAAGAGAGGCTCATAAGTGCAAAATTAGTATTGGTGTAAAGTCATATTGATGTTGTGCCTAAATTCGTGATAGTAAAAAGTGTCTAAAAAAACTAATGAAGTTTAATCTGGTAAAAGAGGATAGTTACCCCACAATATAATAAATTAAAATTAGAATCTCTATTAAAAAAAGCTTATGTTTAATATTCGGCCGTATTTCAAATAAGATTACTTAAAAAAATCACAAATGTGAAAAAAAAATCCAGTATAAAAAGTGTTATAGTTTTAAGTTAATTTCTTGAAAAATAATTTCACCTACTTTAAAACAAATGCAACCTATTTATTCAAGAATAGCTTAAATTTGTTACATTTTAGACACCTTTAATTAGATTTTCTTTTTGACTATCTTGCAATGCCTACTTTCTCACAGGTCTTTAAATTTAGAAACTTGCCCTTATGTTTATAGGTGAAGTCTTGACAATCTTGCAATACCTAACTCATAAAGTTAATTCTTCATAATGATAATTTTAAGAAACAAATACAAAATTTCTCACACAACTAATTCTAACTCAGACAATTAATTCTTCATAATGATAATTTTAAGAAACAAATACAAAATTTCATGAACGTACACAATAATTTAACCAATAAATAACCTTACGAACATTTGGTTTAATTGAGATAGTGCTCAAAAAAAGAATCAAAAGAAAACAAACGATGTCGTGTGAAGGTGCCCGTTGATCGTTGTGATGTGGTACTGAACGAGTGAATGTGAATCCAACACATTTGCAAGTGCTTAATGTCCCTATCCTCCCAGCTTTTCGATTCGCAGGACCCACCAATTAAAAAAAAAGAAGTCAAATGATTCCTAAAATTACGAGTACTATCAAATTAATTTCTGAAGATTAAATATTTAATTTTAATCTTTTGATACGTAAAAGAATAGCAAATTAATAATAAAAACAATTTTAAGACCAAATTAATTTTTAAATTTATAATTTAATATTAAATTGATTTTAAAAAATATAATTTATCATGAACAGTTATCCAACATTACAAATAACAAAATAATCACAAAATCAAATTTAACAATTAATTTATCACATCACATTTTCAATACGAATTTGACTATTTTTTAAACAACAAACACATATAAATCACAAACCAACTTTCTCCGCACCCACTGTCACCTCACTCTCACTCACCCACCCACCCTCCACAGCCAACCCATATATACATACCATACCACCTTTAGAACCCAACCAAACACGCGCGATCGCAATGGCCATGGCTCTTCGCAGACTCTCCTCCACCCTCAACAAACCTTTCTCCAACGCCACTTCAATTTATCGCGCGGTATAAATATAAATTTCTTTGTATTCATTTCCCCTTTCATTCTCTACATAACACTGTGTGCTTGCTTCGTTGTTGCAGTCCTCATCGCTCTCCGCTCACGAAAAAGACAAATCTCGCGCCGATGTAAGCCAATTCAGATCCTCTCACTAACCACGCCTCGTTGCTTTCACGCGTTTCGTTCACATCTAATTCAATTTTCTTCTTCTATAAATGCTAGTGGATAAAGCAGCTCAACGATCCTCTCGAGACCATCGATCCCGAGATCGCCGACATAATCGAACTCGAAAAGGCGCGTCAATGGAAGGTGAATCCGAGTTTCATTCTACAGTGCTTTGCTTTGCTTTGAATTAATAAATAACGTTTCCGATTTTATGCATGATTGTTGTTTACGGAAGTTTGTTTGTACGGAATGTGTAGGGCTTCGAACTTATACCTTCGGAAAATTTCACGTCGCTGTCGGTGATGCAAGCAGTTGGATCGGTGATGACGAATAAATACAGTGAAGGATATCCCGGTGCTAGATACTATGGAGGAAACGAGTATGTGGATTTATTTTTGAATGATTTGTTTTGAATGTAGAAATTTACTGTTGATTATGGATGGTTGGTGTGTGTTGATTTTGGGTTTACGTGTATAATTCGGCGCTTAGGTACATTGACATGGCTGAGACCTTGTGTCAGAAGCGTGCACTTGAAGCTTTTCAGCTGGATCCAGCAAAATGGGGAGGTTAGTAAGCGCGCAAAGTCATTTATGGTGCAATTTGAGTTTCGTTATTATGATCTAGAATGGTTTGGTGCGTGTCAAGGTATTTTGGAGAAGAAATTGAGAACATTTTGGTTTTTGTTTGTTTAGTTGTTACTTTCTTTTTATGGTTCAGATTTGTTGCTATTTGCGTGAAAGCTGCCGAGCATTGCCATTATATTATTGGAGATCACGTAGGTTGTAGGTGTTGTTATCTTGTTCTGATTGTTAACCACAGACTCAAGGAACTAGTATATTTGTTTGTGCTTGGTAGATGTCTTAGAACAGGACACAAGGTTTTACTTTATGTTCCATGCATTTTGAAAGCAAAACATAAGATTACAAAATGGTATATCCTGGTTCTGCTAAAAGGGGAGGAACCAAGGAAAACAGAATGAAACCTTTTTTGAGTACGTGTTAAATGTTCCCAGAGTGTATATCCTGATATATTAATCTTTTACTGTGTTCAAATGAACATTTTAAGTGCTTTTAGTTTCTTTTGTGGTAATAAAACAGCCATCTATTATTGCAGTAAAATATTCAACACAATTCATTGATGTTTTATTCCTTGTTTTCTTCTTTCATTACCTTTTATTCTTTTATTTTTATCTCTCTTTGTACGTTGTATATCACCTTATGGGATAATGCTTTTGATGTTGTTGTTGTCATCTCCAAACATATTGTATACTATCATGACTGATGTGTATATATATATATATATATATATATATATATATATATATATATATAAAGAGAGAGAGAGAGAGAGAGGAGGGATCAAATTAAATTGGTGTAACTTAACTATTACACCATTTAATGACATGATATAGAATGTGATTTTAATTGATCCAACTGTTGAATTATATTTACATATTACCAAGATTGTTTGTGTCAAATTTTGTCAAAATTGAACAACAATAAGAATGTAATCAAATGATTTTTATGTTTGTATATTTTGAAAATTTTATATTACATCGATTTTAATCTATAAGAATGAGGTAACAAATAATTTTGGATTCGTATAAAATTTTGTACATATGATCTTTGTGAAATTGTATAGTTGTGAAATTTTTTGTATATATGATCTTTGTGAAATTTTTTAGAGGCGAGTCCTGGCACAGCGGTAAAGTTGTGTCTTGGTGACTTGTTTGTCATGGGTTCGAATCCGGAAACAGCCTCTTTGCATATGCAAGCGTAAGGCTCTGTACAATATCCCTCCCCCTTACCTGCGCATAGCGTGGAGCCTCCGGGCAATGCTTACGTAGTTTTTAGATGGCGAACCCTAGCACAGCGGTAAAGTTGTGTCTTGGTGACTTGTTGGTCATGGGTTCGAATCCGGAAACAGCCTCTTTACATATGCAAGGGTTAAGCTGCGTACAATATCCCTCCCCCTTACCTGCGCATAGCATGGAGCTTCCGGACATTGGGGTACGTAGTTTTTTAGATCTTTGTGAAATGAACTTTCAATTCAACAGTGGGTTTTAAGAAACTATTATCCAATTTTAATAAAATGTATATATATAATCACACATTTATTGGGGTTCAGTGCTTCTGTTTCTGCTCATCAGGAAGTAATTATTTTGCTACTAACAGCATAAGCTGCAAACCAAATTAGATTGTGTCTAGAAGTCTGTTCTTTTTCCATTCCTACTCATGACAGAAAGTAATATATGGTTTGAGTTCTTCATTTTCTAGAGCAACATTTATTTTTAGATTTAAGGTTTATCACCTTCCCTTTTATAATGATTGAGGAGAATCTTATCTTATCAATACCTACCTACTAAATTCTTGTTTTGAGTCACTAAGACCATGCCACAATGGTTTCACTTGTACTGGTTCCGCTGATGTAGCCAATCACTCTTTCCACCCTGCAATTTTATATCTGATCATAGAACTTTGTATATCAAGTGGTAGTCATTGAGATTTTTTTGAATATATTGGGGGATTATCTTAATTCATTTTTATTGGACACCTCATGCACTTAACCTATAGAAAACTGTTTGGAGTAAAAAGAAAACTTACATTTCTTTGTGATAGAAATTTACTAATATTACTGGAGAATCTACAGAATTCTCCTGCTTTGGAATTTTGATGCATATTTTTTTTAGCATGCTTGTTGCCTTGTTGGAAAAATAGTTTGTTATTTTTTGGGTGAACTTGTGTTATTCTTTTGTTGGATCGTTCATATGTCTTTTCTATTATTTTCCTCCACAGCTTGGGGGAACAAAATTTTGATAATGTGCTTTCTTGGAGAATCTTATGTTCTCTGCTTTTTGACAGTCAATGTGCAATCATTATCTGGATCCCCTTCTAACTTCCAAGTTTACACTGCTTTATTGAAACCACATGAGAGAATTATGGCACTTGATCTTCCCCATGGTGGGCATCTATCGCATGGTTATCAGGTTAAGTTCTGCTTCTGATTATCAATTGTGGTCATTTTACCTGCTGCCATGAGTTGATAATCATATTAAGTCTGCAATAAGACATGATGGATGAATGTCGTAGCAATAGCTCATATTATTTTAGTTATTTCCCCCTCCTTTTTGGCCAAATAGGTACTCATGTGATCTATATATGGACTTCATTTTTGTTTCATTTTACTGACAAGAGTTTCCATTAAGAAGGAACTAGTTTAAAAAGGGATTACTTCTAAGGCTATAAAATTCTATTTAGTAAAGAAAGAAAAGAAAAAAATTAATTCAGAAGGGAAACCCAATCCCTTTGCATGTCACAGCTAGGAGTAGGAATACCGTTAAGAAACCCATGAGCAGAAATCCACAAGGAAGCTAAGAAAACAAGCTCTTCACATAAAAAGGCGAGGGAGGAAAAAATTTAAAGACAAATTTTGGAATCATACTCCAGCCACAAACTTTGTGATTGAAATCAATTCTCACTAAACTACCTTGTTAGATTAATACAAAGACTAGAAGAAATCTGAAAGATTTCAATTGGGCTAGAACATTTCTAAAAATATCTGCCCCTTATGAAATCAAAAGAACAGTGTTGTCTGAAACTGCAAATGAACAACTTCCTCACTCTTCAATATCACCATAAGACCCCTTATCTAACCTCTCACAACCTTTTATTAGCAACTCCCCTTGCACCCCTTTTAAATTGTAGCAATGTATGCCATATTCTTTGTAGCAAGATTTTGATTATTTTTTTGTGTCATGCAGACTGACACCAAGAAGATATCAGCTGTATCTATATTCTTTGAAACAATGCCATACAGATTGAATGAGAGCACTGGTTATATCGATTATGACCAGGTAGGTAGGTACCATTGTATTCTGTGTTGTGGATATTCTTTCTTATCAAAGAGAATCTTTTAAGCAGTCGGACTGTTTCTATTTCAGTTGCTGTTCACTGTTATCTTTTTTGCAAATGAGTTAAGTATTTTTTTTCATTTGATGTTTAATTATAGAATGTGTCGGTAGAGATTATGCTATTAAACCATTATCCAATTCCTATAAAATATTGCAGTAATTATGAATTTTAGAGATATATTCATTGGTCCACGGCCCTCCCCCCAATAAAAAAAACTAAGGTGTATGGTAGGGGAAGAGGAAGTAGTAGGAGAGGATTGTAGCCAAGTTGACATCGTGTGTGGTCAGCATGTTGTGGGTTTGTTTTGTAACAACCTGCTTAATTTCTAGGTGGGGATAGAGGGCAGAATTGGTCAGTTGGAAAGGATTAGAAATCAAACGAGATAGGATTTTTGTTCTAATCTTTCAAAGGTTAATCATTTCATGGCCAAGATCAAAATATTTTGTCCTCTTGGTAGCTGATTGCCACAGCATTCATTGTTCTGCTATCTATTCTTGATTATTGCATAAATTTTTCCTTACAAATGGGAAAAAAGACATTTTTCTGAATGTGATGAGGGGTTATTAATAGTTCCTATAATTGCTTGACTTATTTAATATCCGCAGTTGGAGAAAAGTGCAGCACTTTTTAGGCCAAAATTAATAGTTGCTGGTGCTAGTGCTTATGCTCGCCTTTATGATTATGCACGTGTTCGCAAGGTAAATTATATCTGATACAGAAACTTAGTTATTTAATGTTTAGAACAATTCAGCCATGATGGTATTGAATCTTTTATGCTTGAATTTGTATAGGTCTGTGATAAGCAGAAGGCAGTTCTGTTGGCTGATATGGCACATATCAGTGGATTGGTTGCTGCAGGTGTTATTCCTTCTCCTTTTGATTATGCAGATGTTGTAACAACCACGACACATAAGTCACTTCGTGGACCACGTGGGGCTATGATTTTCTTCAGGAAGGGTGTGAAAGAGATAAACAAACAAGGGAAGGAAGTGAGTTTTAAATTATAAATTTAATGTTTTACAGAGATAAGGAATTCAAAAATAGGATAAAATACACTTTAACTGCCTGAAGTATAGCACTTTCATGACTTACTCCCCCAGTCACCTGAAGTTATAAGTCAAAACATTAATTTTTCAGATAAATCTAACAGAAGTTAACCTTCCCACACTTGAAGCCAAACTCCAAGGGGGTTATGTGATAAAGAAAATACTCTATGGGAGTAGGGGTTGAAGTGATAAGTAAACCAACTTCAGGGGGCTTTAAGTAATAAAATTAAATTTTGTTTTTGTATTGGTGAGGTCACATTGTGTGCATGTGCCTTGTGTTCCTTTGAGTTAAGAAGTAAACATTTTCACTTAAAATTAACCATCAAGGGGGTTAAGTAATCATATGAAAACCGACATTTTCTCTCCCATTTTTTGTGTCGAGATGGTGTCGAGAAAGGGGCTATACTTCAAGGATGTAAAATACATTTTATCCTAAAAATATAAGTTCACCATTTGTAGTAGTTGTAGACTGTGTTCATAAATAATGTTTATCCATATGTTTGTTTCTTAAAACAATGTCAGTATTTTGGATATGTAAAGATCCCAAATCGGCTGAAATATTTGGGTAACAGATATGACTTGAGCAATCGTTTCTCATTAAGCTAGCTTTGAGTTATGCCTGTCTGTTCTCAACTTTTACATCTTTTCAAAGCCTATGTAAAACTTTATGTTGGGCCACCTAGAGATTTCCAGTCCGGCAAACTTTATGCTCTTGAGACGGCTTGGGTGTGAGAATGGTCTACATTGGTTGGGTATATAGTCAAAGTACCCCATATAATGACTTCAGCAATACTCTTCACTTGAGCTTTCTTTGAGGGTTGAGTTAGGTTCATTTTGTTTTCATTTGTAACCATTTCAAAGTTGGGTAACCTGAAAAAATTCTTTATTTGCTGAATCCATCCTACAGGTGTTGTATGACTATGAAGACAAAATAAACCAGGCTGTTTTTCCTGGACTTCAAGGTGGTCCACACAATCACACTATTTCGGGCTTAGCAGTTGCACTGAAGCAGGTTCTTTAACTGACTAGGCAAAGAAACTGTAGTTATTATAGTTTTCCTAGTGAACATTTTTTTCTCTATATAAAAACATAATGGTCATTCTTGTACATTGTTGCCAGGCTTATCTAAGTCCAGTTCTTTCTTCATTTCTGTAAATGTAGGCTATGACACCAGAATTCAAGAATTACCAAAAGCAAGTACTTAGCAACTGCTCAGCATTTGCACAGGTAAAATGAATGCCATTTGTATGCACACCAATGCTGTATAAAGCCATCAGAAACTAGTTATTACTTAGTAGTTGTATCTTCTACTAAATGTTTAGCCTGATATTTTTTCAGTTTTAACTGACCCTACTGTGTTTTTGAACTTCAGAGTTTGTTAGAAAAAGGCTACGAACTTGTATCTGGTGGAACTGACAACCATTTAGTGTTGGTGAACTTAAGAAACAAGGTAAATGATGTGATCCTTTTCTCTGAAAATATCTTGGTTATATTTGTCTCAAAAAGAAACCCAGATAGTGCCAAATTGTGTTTACATATCAAATAGACCTGTTCAGAGCAGCCTTTCTATGCTTGATTTAAATCATACATTGAGTACTTGGTGAGAATGGAAAATCAGCTATTAGTATGGATAAATTGGCTTCAAAAGATATTTATTGTGTAAAGCCTTCTTCGTCAAATTTTAGTACGGAACATGGAATGTTGTAACGTATAGATACACGGCTGGGATGTTATTTTTAAATAATTATGTTTTGTAAAGAAAATTTTATTGAGAGCTCACTGGAAGATAAAACCCAATAGACTTAATATATAGTGATGCTATCTTAGTACTCATGTATCATATAGTTATTCTACCAACCCAAACTGCTAGAAACATCTCAAAACCTTTTAAGAGCATTATTAGTTATTCTAGGCAAACAAATCAGCACCTTCTTCAATGTTTGTGAAGTGACCGAATTATTTTATGGAATGTTTCTAGTGTTGAGGTTTGGTAATGAAGGTATTTATTTGGTAACCCAAGATTGTGAAAGATGTTATATTTTTGTTGGGTTTGACTTCATGAGTAGTATTTATATTCTATAGCATCGAGAGGAGAGCAGGTTTCAATGCTGTGCTGTTTGACAGGGGATTGATGGTTCTAGGGTTGAGAAGGTACTGGAAGCAGTTCATATAGCTGCCAATAAAAATACCGTTCCAGGGGATGTGTCTGCTATGGTTCCTGGAGGCATTCGAATGGGTACAGTCTGTTGCTCATCTTTTTTTATGCTTTTATTAGTGGATCTATAATTACATGTTAATGAAGATTATTTTCTTGTGATTCAGGAACCCCTGCTCTCACATCTAGGGGATTTGTTGAGGAAGATTTTGATAAAGTAGCTGAATACTTTGATGCAGCTGTCAAGTTAGCCTTGCAGATTAAGGAAAACACCAATGGTTGATCCTACCTTACCTTCGTACATCTGAATTGTTACATTTGCAGGTTTAAAAGCATAGCAAGAGTCTTAACGTTGGTTACATCAACTTCAGGTACAAAGTTGAAAGATTTTGTGGCAGCTATGCAATCAGATGAACAAATTCAATCTAAAATTGCTAATCTCCGTCATGAAGTAGAGGATTATGCTAAGAAGTTTCCCACTATTGGTTTTGAAATAGAAACAATGAAGTATGATAAGTGAAAGACGACAGATGGAACTTCTGGAGTATTATTTAGAAGCTTTTGGAATTAATAACAACACGGAATTAGATGTGTTGCTCAATGGATAGTACCGGAGTCTTGGATGAAAATGAGAATTATATCATCGATGGTTTAAATGAAAGAGAAAAGGGAGAAATTTCCCTTCAGCTTTTCAAATATATTATTGATTTCATGGTGAAAATTCCTTGTGTTCGTACTACTGATGTAGCAAAAAGGAGGTCGAGCACGTGGATTTTGCTATTTGGTGAAGTTGTACTAGTATTTGAAATAAATTACCTTAATTCCTCCTCAATTTACAAATCCCATCTCTCTACGTCTATCTAATTTACAAAAATTCCCCATAAATTTTGGTGAATTTGTGCTAGTATTTGAAATAAATTACCATAATTCCTCCTCAATTTACAAATCCCATCTCTCTACGTCTATCTAATTTACAAAAATTTTCCATAAATTTTATTAAAGCATCAACCCTAAAGTTATTTATTGCATGTTTTGATGAATATTGATAAAATTAATTTTAAATGGAATTGATTTTGTAAATATGATTTTGGTTAAAATTGAATTTGAAGTGATGTGATTTATGTTTAGATGTTTTCATTATATAATTTAGGACTAAATTTTCTAATTTAATACAAATCAAAGTTGCTTCAATTCTGGATTCAAAATTAATTTTGAAATCTTCTGAACTGTTAAATCAAATATGTAAAAATTGATTTAAAATCAATTTTTGATCGAGAATCAATTCTTTAATGTGAGATCAAATACACACACATGTAACATGTAGCTATTCAAATTAGAGCAATCATAATTGTTCTAAAACTTGTTAGTTATATTCTGTACTATTTTATAAAGAATAATCATTCTTTCTCTAATTAGTTAATTCATTACTCATTTTCTCCCCAAGTCATCTTATAATAGTCTGATATGCTCCTTATAAATACCTACTTATGAAGCATGAACACACCAGCTAAAGGATGTATTGAGGGTGTCCGACACGTTTTTGACATCGACATGCGACATAAATGGTTGGACACATTTTTGCACATCATAGAATTTAAGTTTTGGTTTGTGTTGAGAACACTCGATAAGACTTTTGATTGATATTAAATTATCATAGAAAGCTTTCTAGTAAAGATAAATAGCCACAGAAAATTGTATAAGAACTTTTTTTTTGTATAAGAATTCAAACTTTAAATAAAAACATTTAAAGGGTCCAAATGAATAATTTAACGAAAAAAAACTTTTTGGAAATGTTGAACCTTGGTGATAATTTTTTATTGCCAAAGCTCGAATGATTACAACGACTGTACAATAACGAAGGAGAAATCTAGTGGTGATCACTTGTAAAGACTATAATGCTCAAGTCAGTATTTGAGAGAAGTAAACAAAAAATTAAGGTTAGATGCTTACCCCATAGGTGAAGATGTCTTATATACAGGTTGTTTAAGTGATTATAGAGCATGTGAAACACGTGGCAAGACAATTATGTTGCACGTGGGGTGTGGGACAAATTAGGTACCTGCAAAGAAGACCACACAAGTAGACCACGAGAGGTCAATATCTGAGAACTTGAACTTGGGTCTAATTCAACTTACATGTTTATCTTGGGCTAACACCCAATTAAATAATACTATTATCTTGGGCTAACACCCAATTAAATAATACTATTATCTTGGGCTAGTAAGGTGGAAGTCGACAAGGCAATTAGTTCAAAATAATACTATTATTCAAGAATTACTTTCTTCACCTTTGGATTGGTCTACAATCACATGTTTATCTTGGGCTAACACCCAATTAAATGGATAAAACTTCATACCACCATACACAAGCAGGTTACATAATCTTTCAATTGATGAATTAGCACTTAGCACATTAGGGTTGCCTTGATGGTAAGAATTTTGAGTAATTTGCATAAGTTCTTAAGAAACAAAAGGTTTGCTTGACATCAAAAACATGAAAATGACATAATGTGTCTTAATTCTTATTGTCATCTTGAGTGTAAAAAATGACATTTGAGTAATAACAAGATAAAAAAAAAATTGAATATTTAAACTTGATTTTACACAATGGATGTGAATTAACCATACCATATATAACAATCTTGTGGAAAAATAAAACAAACAGTTTAGTTTTATTAATTGTCATTGTAAATATTTTTACATTATCAATCAATAAACAATAATTATAGATTTGATTTTTAAAATAATTATTATAAAAGTCAACTAACTTATCATAAAATTTGAATGACAATATAAACCTTTTACTCTATTGGTATATTTTAATCAAATTAAAATAATAAAAGCTTTAACTAAAATCAATTTTTTTAATTTATGGTTGAAACAATTCTTATAATTTTATTTAATTTAAAGTTCGGAT
>PYAF01003299.1:1565711-1588240 GCA_007407185.1 Glycine tomentella
ATCAAATAATTTATTCTTTTTATTGTTAATTCTTAATATATTATTCATTTAAATTTTGCCCCTTAAATATCATAATCCTAATAAAAGCCATATCTTATTGAAATAATAATTTATTAACGAAGAAAGTTTATAAAAACTAAACTCTAAATAAATAAATAAAACAGACCAATATTTAAGAGGAGTTCAAATAGTTTATTTGATTCTTTTATTTTTAAGACTTAAATATGTTTTTAATGTATTATACTTTTTTAGGGAATGCAATATTTTTTTGTTAATATAAAATTAATTTTTAAATGATTCTGATATTATTTTTTAAATTTTGTCTTTATTTTTTTAATCTTTTTAATATATATTTTTTATTTTAGTCTTTATAATATTTTATTTATTATTATGAATTAATGTGCTTGAAAAATATTTAATAAGAACAAAATATTTATATCAACATATTACAAATGAGTAAAAGTGAATTAAGAATTTTTTTTGGCAAATACTAATTAATGACCTTAGACATCGGGTTAAAAAATTAAAAGAAGAATTTTTCTTATTAAGATACGTAAAATTGTATTGTTTATAACGTTTTTTTTTATATTTTCTTGTAATTTTTATAATAAATATATATTTTTAATTTTTTAATTAATATCCTAACGATACCGATTACCAAGATTTTTTTAAAAAATATTTATATATATATATATATATATATATATATATCATAAACATATTTAAATTTATTTTAAATCTTATTTTCTACTTACGTTCCCATGGTCAGGGAGTGGTTGTCATCAGATATCCGTCCCCTCTTTCCCACAATTTTTATACGAGGAAGAAAGAAGGGGATATGGATATCAATCATGCAATCCCTAGCACTAGCACTAGAAAACTCGTGCCATAATTATAATTCCCCCTTCTTTCCTTCACACTCATAACTACCATGGCTTCTTTCCTTTCCTCTGTTGTCACAGCAACTCTCAAGCTCCACCCACAATTCCCAATATACCCACCAAACTCCTATCCCCCAGAGAAGGTACTCTCTGTCTCTTTGGGCCTTATGTTAACTAACTTTTACATTTTGGTCTATTATTCAGCCATTTTTATTTTTCTAAACTTAATCAAACAGCTATTAAATGAATACAGTATTTATATTAAAATAATAATAAAGCTCGTGCTGAAATCATGTAAACCACTAATCCCTGATACAGCGCTGTTATATTGGTTCTTGAAATTAAGAAAAATTCAAATAAGTATCGGAAATGTCAAACATATTAGTCTAAATTTTTAAAATAAATTGTGTGACTTAAATGATAATATTAAGACATGTTTAGAGACTGAAATGATAATAAGTGGTTTATTTTTGGGATTTAGATGAAGCAACTGGAAATTTGAAGAACTTATTCGAAATTTCCTTAGTTTCAGAGACTAATGCAAAACCAAAATGGTAGTTTACTTATTGAAGTCTGTACTGAAGCTATTTCAGTATTATTTTATAAACTTTAATTGGCTGTATGCATAAGCAGTGCTCACAAATACATCACTCACATAACATACAATTTTATATTTTGGTCTATAGTGCAGCCATTTTCTACGGATTGTTACTTCAAGGAACATATCTTAATTTAATACAGTACTTATATTAAAATAATAATAAAATTCATGTTGCAATCTGTACTGAAATTATTTCAATATCATTTTCAAAACCTTTAATTGGTTGTATGCAATGGATGAGCAGTGCTCACACAAAACTTACTCACATCACATATACAACTACTTTAACTGCAGCTTATGTTTTCAGGGTCAAAGCATTTCTTTCCAGAAAAGCCACAGATTCACACATTTGGATGTTGGGGAAGCACTTTTGTTGACCAAAGAGGGAACTGAGGAGGAGGAAAAATTGTTCTATGTTCCTTTGTTGCAACAATGCTTAGACAATCGGTCCTATTCAGACACACAAATTGTTCATGGTCATGTCATGAAAACAGGTTGCCATGATAATTTTTTTGTCATGTCATTTCTGGTCAATGTTTATGCCAAATGTGGGAACATGGAGGATGCTCGCAGGGTGTTCGACAACATGCTTAGAAGAAATGTGGTGGCATGGACCACGTTAATGGTGGGTTTTGTGCAGAATTCGCAGCCAAAGCACGCCATTCATGTGTTTCAAGAGATGTTGTATGCAGGAAGTTACCCTTCAGTTTATACTCTTTCTGCTGTTCTACATGCTTGTAGTTCTTTGCAATCTCTCAAGTTAGGAGATCAATTCCATTCTTACATAATCAAATACCATGTTGACTTTGACGCCAGTGTTGGCAGTGCGCTTTGTAGTTTATACTCCAAATGTGGCAGGTTGGAGGATGCTCTTAAAACATTTAGTAGAATCAGAGAAAAGAATGTTATTTCATGGACTTCAGCTGTTTCTGCTTGTGCGGACAATGGTGCACCTGTGAAGGGGTTGAGACTATTTGTTGAGATGATTGCTGAGGACATAAAGCCTCATGAGTTCACTTTGACCAATGCCTTGAGCCTGTGTTGTGAAATTCTGTCTTTGGAACTTGGAACTCAGATTTGTTCGTTGTGCATTAAATTTGGCTATGAATCAAACCTACGTGTTAGAAATATTTTGTTGTATTTGTACCTCAAAAGTGGTTGTATTGTTGAGGCTCATAGGTTGTTTAATAGAATGAATGATGTCAGTATGGTTACATGGAATGCGATGATTGCCGGGCATGCGCAGATGATGGAACTCACAAAGGATAATCTTTCTGCATGCCAAAGAGGAAGTGAAGCACTGAAACTTTTCTCCAAGTTGAATCTATCAGGCATGAAACCTGATCTGTTTACCTTATCTGGTGTCTTAAGTGTATGTAGTAGAATGCTGGCTATAGAGCAGGGGGAACAAATTCATGCACAGACTATCAAAACCGGATTCTTGTCGTATGTGATTGTAATTACTTCACTGATTAGTAGTACAATAAGTGTGGAAGCATTGAGAGGGCTAGCAAAGCATTTCTGGAGATGTCTACTAGAACTATGATAGCATGGACTTCTATGATTACAGGGTTTTCATTGCATGGTATGTCACAACAAGCTTTGCATATTTTTGAGGATATGAGCCTAGCAGGAGTTAGACCAAATGTGGTCACTTTTGTGGGTGTTTTATCAGCATGTAGTCATGCTGGCATGGTCAGTCAAGCACTCAACTACTTTGAGATTATGCAAAAGAAATATAAAATTAAGCCTGTTATGGACCACTATGAATGCATGGTTGATATGTTTGTGAGGTTAGGTCGGCTGGAGCAAGCTCTGAATTTCATTAAGAAAATGAATTATGAGCCTAGTGAGTTTATTTGGTCAAACTTTATTGCTGGTTGTAAAAGCCACGGGAGTCTGGAATTGGGGTTTTATGCTGCTGAACAGTTACTAAGTCTTAAACCAAAATATCGAGACTTATGTATTGTTGTTGAATATGTACCTCTCAGCTGAGCGTTTTGAGGATGTTTTAAGGGTGAGGAAGATGATGGAAGAGGAGAAAGTTGGAAAGTTGAAGGATTGGAGCTGGATTAGCATTAAAGACAAAGTCTATTCCTTCAAAACCAATGACAAAACACACCCACAGAATTCACTAATATGTAAATCATTGGAGGATTTACTTGCCAAAGTAAAGAATCTAGGATATGAGATGCTAGAAAGTGTGGAAATAAGTGATGAAGAGGAGGAGGAAAAGACATCATCCCCTAAAATTTATCACAGCGAGAAGCTGGCCATTACATTTGGGTTGGAGAACTTGCCAAATTCTTCTCCAATAAGAGTTGTCAAGAGCACCTTAATAGGCAGGGATAGCCATAACTTTATTAAGTATGTCTCAACGCTAACCGTTAGGGAAATCATCGTTAAAGATAGTAAGCGGCTTCACAAATTTGTCAGTGGAGAATGCTCATGTGGAAATTTTGGCGGTTTTCTCTAAAAGCAGTAGCTAAAAGTTCATATGTTGGCAACTAAAAGCTGACCATCAAAATTTGATAGAGTTTTTTACACATCTATACACTTATTAATATAACACGTCACACTACATTGATTAGTTTCAAATTATTGTGATTATAGCTTCCCAAAAGTTTAGAGCATGTATTACTAGATCATACATGAAACTGTTAACATGTATTAAACAATGTACAAATGGCAAAAAGCTTGCCTGTCTAAGATGGCTTAATGATCTTAGCTGCGCAGTACATGAGACATTGGATTTCTTGAGTTTGACTCAAACTTTTGTATTACTGTTACATGTTCAGAAATAATCCAACACTGGTTTTCAATTAAATAGTTTAAAATCGTTTAATTTGTGTAAAAGATTATTTTTTTCTACAAATAAGTTTTTTATGCATTTTACATTTTTAGATAATTTAAGAATTAATTTACCAAATATTTTTAATTAAATAACTAGTTAACTTATCAATTTCAATATATATATATATATATATATATATATATATATATATATAAAGAGAAAATAACTTATAAAGTGAGATATCCATGCTATTTTTTTTTTCAGAGGCCAATGTAAAATATATGAAAAAAGGAGTTAGAAAATAATACAAGATTTTGGTATAGTTAGTTTTATAAGTATTTTTGTATTATTGTTTAATCAAAATTAAAAATTTTATTCAGTATTTTTAATACAAGTTTTTATTATATGAATTACTGATGTTAAACTTTATTTTTAGTTCAAAAACAATACAAAAAATATCTAAAAGATTACATCTATTTTTTTTTTTCAAGAGACATAAATAAACTTGGACATCTATACATTTAACTGAAATTGAAAATAGATTCGTACAATTCCATCAACACTAGCACTCTTCTGACTAGGAACGGGATACAATGTAATGGCAGGACCAAAAAACGGAGATAAATAGAGATTTACAAACATCAACCTTACAAAATTGTAGATGTATCTGTCTTTATATCTGATTCCTATTTTCTGTTTCGAATTTGAATTTGGTCTTCTATTTCTGTAGGGATAAAAAAAAACTTGGGTTGGTTAAAAGATATTATGGAGGTGGCATAGCCGAGCTGGCTTTTCAACCTTTTAAGACATGTAAGGCTCAGGGTGCTCTCCATAACTATGTTTTTCGTTTTTTCTCCACTTTTCAATCAGAGCAGAAGATACCACAGGTTATGAAACTTACTGCCCTTTGCATTTAGTCTTGGAGTTCCTTAATTTGCTTGTTTCATGGGGCGGTTTCCACATGATATCCTCAAGATTGCTAGAAAAATTCTTGTAAAACTGCAAGTCATTAATTAAAAAAACAAAATTAAAAGGGGGGAGGTGAGGCCACACCAACAATAAAAGCATCACTCATAAACTGACCTTGAGATATTCACAAGCATCTCCAGCTGCTTTCTGAATGTCCACCATGAAGAATGTAGGAGCAATTTCAAAGACCTACTTAAACAAAGAGGGATAAAGGGATCAAGAAATGGATTAAATTGCTAGCCAAAAATGTTTCGGGACTTTGAAAGTCTAGAAGAGAATAGAAACTTACTTCTAGTATAACTGAGAAATTAGAAGCCTTATTTGCTGAAATACCCTCTGTTCTCATCTGGAAATGTAGACCAATATCAGTTCAGACTAATAAAACTAAGAAATTATGGCAAGTTTTGTTTCAAGAAGAATTAACTGGTAAGTTATTTAGGTTGGTGATGGAAACCAAGAGTTAGGGGCTATTATGACAGTTACTTGTAAAAAGTAGTAGTATTTTTCTATCAAAAATATGTGCAATAATAACCGTCATTAGCAGTGATGTATTATTATAATATGTTCAATCTGTCATGTTGACTGTTTAGGGAAGAAAATTTTACATTTTTTTAAATGTGTAATGAGGTGAATAGAAATATATATGTTGTCTTATAATTTGGACACAGAACTCTTCTCTGCAGGGGTCTATGACTCTGGACAGCAAATACTGTTGTATTCTAAGCATTTTACGTGATTTAATAATACTGTTCAATTAGTGTTCTCAGTTAATTTTTTAGAACAGACAAGTAAATAAGTGATACAAAATAATTTAGAACAACAAAGTGGAGGGCGTAAGAGCAGCAAAACGATGCAATTTACTTAGTATGTATTACAGCCTACAAACCTTATAGTTGCGAATATGCGTCTTAAATCCCATTGATTGTGCCACAACTTCCATACTTGATAAAATCACCTTTGGTGGCTTTTGACTGATGAAGCGCGTTTCATATTTCATAGAGTCCTGTAAGGAAGGATAAAAGAGAAACAAACATGATTCACACCTCAAGATAATGACACAAGATGGGACGTGCAATGATGCATTTTATCACAGCCTGTCACAAAACTTGGTCAGGATTACGAGTACAAGCTATGCTTATGAAAAATTTCATTAATAGGTTATATGGGCAATTATTTGACTGTTTGCACATATGATTATTCAAAAAATGGCAAACGAAAGCACAATATCATGATTAAATACCTGCCCACGATCAAATAGGGTTGCAAGGTTTAAGCCTTGAGATAAAATTATCATGTCGAATGCATTAAGAGTTAGAGGACCCATATCGTCATTCTCACGTTGCTGATTAGTCCTCTGATCCTTCAATGACAAAATAATCAATATGTCAACAAAACTTAGAAGATACATTTCAATGAATGCATCAGGAGAAAGCAAGCTTCCTAAATAGATGAGACATAAAAAATTAATAAAGACAAACAATGTAATAATTTTTGCATTTGAATCCGTTCCTTTCTGTTAATATCTCCATCATCATTGATCTTTTGAGATTTTAGTACACCACCAGAGGTTTGAGCACCATTAATTGTTTTCAGACATAGTACAACTCAATATCATTTGCTAATATTGTTATGCTGTACCTTTGAACTACTCTAGAAAAATATTAAGGTAGATTGGAGAACAGGCCATTTACAATACATTCATATTGAATTCATCCTATGGACAAGAAGCTCATTATGTACATTTGAAAAAGTTATGGTGAATTAGCTTAAATAGAAAGCTTTTTCTATAAAATTACACTTGACTTCAGGCAGAATCAAAAACTAAACAGACCTCATCATTGTCAAATGCAGCATTTACATCATCCAGATTTACATCTTCATACTCGATGAGACTGACTGGAACATATTCCTTTTGGAACCACTCATCATTCCTTATCTGCTCAATGGTTATACGCTGAAATCAACATGTACACACAAACACACAGCAAAGGGAATGAGAGTTGTGAGAAACAAGTATTAGAAGTAAACACTAAATCCACTAGAATATTAATATTAATACATTATAGTATTGATTAACAGTGAAAGGCAGTGTCTCAAAACTCTTTTGACATTAAGCCAAAAATCTTGCTCGACAACCCAATTACTTACATGTTCAGGATTTGGGTTCAACATTCTGTGTATTAAAGACTTTGTTCCAACAGGAAACCAAGGAGGACACGAAAACTGTGCTTTCTCAATCTGCAGAGTAAGAAAGAAGTCAGCTGCGTTAATAATAATCTAAATTTCATTTTGAACACAATATCTTGCTAAAAAGAGAAACTGTTAGACAAAGCAGTGTTTCTTGAGGAGATATAAGGTTGGTTGGGTGGTTAAGAAAAAAGGGAAGGGGGGAAAAAGTCGCGGATTCGATCCTATCTACTAACAAAAACTAACATACTAATAACGAACATTTGCTGATCAAATAAAAAAAAAAAAAGCAGTGTTTCCTGAGCCATTTGACACCAAGAAATTATCACCAGAACTAAACGCAAGATGAATGTTTAAGACATATTTACAACTGGGGATCCCATTTATTACTTAGTAAAATACATATCTGGCATGTATAAATTCATGCCTTACTGTACAACGTAGTTAGATCAAGTTCATCAAAGGGAAGATATCCAGCCATTAGAACGTAGAGGATAACTCCACAGGACCAAACATCTGCTGGAGCACCATTATAACCCTTATGACTGAGTACCTAAATCATAGAGATAAGTTAAATGAAGAAGTCAATCTACAAAAATAGTAAGTAGCTGAAGATGACATAAAATCATTTTAACAAAGAAGTAAGCCACACACATACTACCTCAGGAGCTACATAATTAGGAGTCCCACAAGTTGTCCGGAGCATACAGACCCCCTATGAGAATTTTCACAAAATACCATTGGACAAGTACGAGAACGTCTAAATATCATTTCATACACATAAGTTAAAGTCAATTTTAAGAATTATTAGTTAAAAATCTCTCACCTGTTCTGGAAACGCACTCAAACCAAAATCTGAAATCTTTATATTTCCTTGTGAATCAAGTAAAAGATTTTCAGGCTGCAGAAGACAAAAGAAAATACTTAGTAGAAATCATGATAAGTATGAAGACAGCATTCCAGATCCCAGTCAATACAAAGTTACAAACCTTTAAATCTCTATGATAAACTCCCTTGCTGTGGCAATAATCTACACCATCAATAAGCTGTTGGAAGTATCTTCTAGATTCAGCTTCACTAAGACGCCCATGGCTTACCTACACCATTACTTTCTTCATTAACAACATCAATCCTGAGAAAACTAATAATAAAAATCACAATAAAAGCTTAAAGCATACATCCACCTTGAGCTACTCACAATTTTATCAAACAATTCACCACCTGTAATAAACTCCAATATGATATAAATCTTAGTACGGCTTGCTAGAACCTGAAGAAAGTCATATATCAAAACAGAATGAAAAGCTTATGAATATTGAGTGGTGACAGCTAACAAGAGAGAAGCATTAAAAGACTTATCAAAGAAAATATTTAGACATTGCGCCTCTTCTATAACATTTCAAGGAAGAAAATGTATTGGAGACAAGGAAATTTTCAAACCACGACAAATTCTGAAATGATTTTTCCAATATTGTTCCTCTCTTCTAGCTATTAATGAGCAGAAATATCTATAATTTTGATTTTACATTAATAGCCAGAAAAGACTCCTAAAACTTGATAGTTGATATCATATTTCATTGATAATAGTTATTTGAAAAATAAAAAACATTTTTTTTCCAAAATCTCTTTTAGTAAGCCTTTAATTAAAAGTTTTTCTGCCCAAAAACAAGTTATTCCAAACACACTATATAAGAAAGGAGAAAGAAAATAGCACATGCCTCGTGTAGACGAACAACATATGGATGTCTGACTAGCTTCATGATAGAAATTTCCCTCTTGATCTGCATTATATTAAAGTAAATAAATAAATTTAAATCAAATACAATCCAAAAATAGAAACCATAATAATCACAATTCACAGATATAATCACCAAACCTCTAGCATCTTGTGAGAGGCTTGGTAGTTAGCATGAGGTCATTGGTTCAAACCTTACTGAAACCATTCTACCAAAACAACCTCTCACATCTTAAAATGGAAAAGCCTAAACGTCTTAAAGTCACCCTCACACAAAGGAATTCCAATCCAATCAAAGTATTAGCATCACTCAGCATTAAAAGAGATTAATTAATATTCATATGAACAATATTAATAACCTCGTTGAAACCACCATATATAACCAATCACCAGCGGCACCAGTTTAATATCCTAAGCTTTTGGTTGGTGTGTTCATGTAAGAATTGCTCAGTGAAGACACTTGAGCTCAGTGCTTTACTAAGGTTATCATCCACCTATAGCAAGAACACATATAAACAATAAAAATATGAAAATCTGAATTAGTTTATTTTAAAGAAATACTTCTTCATAGCTTATTTAGAAAAACTTGAAAAAGAAAAAAAAAACATTATTTATCATCAACTTTTTAAGTAGCAAAATCTGAGGAGCAACACTCCAAATTAGTCCCTGAAATTATTACAAAGATATTTTAGTTAATTTGGTTTCTAAAATTGCATCATCCATCAATTCTATTCCTAATATTACAACATCAGCCAATTCTATCAGTCATTGGTTCCTTGTATAAGAGATCAAATTGAGTGATAATTTTCAAAATCAGAAACTAAATTAACGGATAGCGGCTAAAACAAAGATGAAATTGACGGTCCATAACATCATGACAAAACAATAAAAAAAGACTCTCAAATTCAGGACTACAATTTTATTTTCATAAATTCAGTGACTAAATGAACTATAATTCTTGTAATGTTAGGGATTAATGCGATGTGTATTACTAAAAAAATCAATTATACCTGGTCGACCATTTTGTGCTTGATGATGGCGCTACGGTCTAGCAACTTCATGGCAACACTCTCGCCACTTTCTGTGTTCTGAGCGAACTTTACCTTCGCAAACGTTCCCTCTCCAACGGTTCTTCCAATCTCATACTTACCCACTTTCCTCAACACCATGTTGCTCTATCTCTCTATGCTTTTTTCTTTCTATTTTGTTTTTTGGTGATTTTTTTTTCCCAACAACTCTACCACAAAAAATGTGAAGAGAGTACCAATCAAAGTTTATGAACAAGCTTCTAGTAATTTGGAGTATGTTGTGGCAATTAATTGATTAAATGTGTTGGTATTGGTGAGGAATGGAAAGGAGGCAGTGCAGGTCGGGTAATAAAGACGAAGGCCTAACCTGTGGAAAATGCAGGGGACAAATGTTGAAAATTGGAATTCAAAATGTTGTTATGTGATGCTTTATCTTGTTTGGACTTTGGGATAGAGGCGAAAAAAAAAAAAGGGAACTCTTGATCATTTCGATCATCATTAATATTTTTTAAAAAAATTAATTAAATTTATTTATATTTAAGTTTACGATATTAGACAATTTTTTTGGCTTATCTATAAATTTAAAAGGAATAGTGTGAAATCAATTTTTTTATTCTTATAAAAAAAAAAAAAGAACAAAAGAAATAGTACATCCTTTATTATAATTTGATAAACTATTTTTTTAACTTCAAATTATTAGTTAATTTTCAATTTTTACGTAGATTTTTACTGAATTTTATCGAACATAACCATTATGTTAAGAATTAGGAGTAGTTTCCTTAAAAAAAAGGACTTAGGAATGGTATGTTAGAAAGTCTGTTTATACTTGGTAGCAATCTTCTTAATGATTAAAGATATCTATACTAAAATATAAGTAAAATTAAGGTTTAAATATATTTTTAGTCTTTATAATTTAATTTTTTTATATTTTTATCCTTCTAATTTTTTTTAGTTCTTAAAGTCCTTTAAATAGCATTTTAAATAATTAAAAAATATTATTTAAAACACTTTAAATAAAGAAACATAATGTTGAAGTTTTTAACCATGCCCCAAAAAGAATGATTTCTGATGAAGGATACACTTAGAAAATTAAAAGGAAAAATATTAGACAATTTCTAATATCATGACATATATGAAATGTTTGTACGAGAGAGAAAAAAATAAAGAAGAAACAAAAAATAATTTTAAAAAAAACTATTTTTTCACTGAGTTGTCTCAGTAATTCAAGTTTCAAACTATTATCTTATTTAGTTTCTTTTTACCTAATGAAACGTATCAATGATGATTTGCAGACCTTTATTAATGCTTTAAGATATTAATTAAAAAATTAAAATGATTTTTTTACAGAAAATATTATAAATATATTTTTATTGTAATTTTCAATATATCTTATATGACTTTTAATGAAAAATTATTTATTGATTTTTATATTACTAAGATTTAATTTTAAGGCACTTTGAAACTTATCAAAACTAAATTAAAATAAATATATTAACTTTTTTTTATAAAAGTAAGTTTAAAATAATTTTTAAAATAAATGTATCATTAATATTTTTATATAAGTGTAAGATTAGGTTGGAGGGTATTCTATATAAGTATAAATAAAATTTCGTTATTTATAGTGTAATATTCTTTTAAATATAAGAAGGATTTGATAAATGACATTCAGAAATATGAACACTTTTATCTTGAATCTTTTTTTTCGAGCTGCTTAAATTTCTCTCTTGTTTAGGATAAAAAAAAGAGAAGTAAATGACTAAGTCATTAAATGTATAGATCGGTGAATGTTTTGATTTAATCTTTAAACATGTAAAAGTGTGATAATTATGTTTTATAATTAGTTTTATGAGATCATTTTATTATATTTTATTATTAATTTATAATATTTAAGAATTAAATTTGATATTAAATTTATTTTTTAAAACTAATTTGATATTATATTATAAAAATTAAGCTAAATTTTTATTCTTTCACAAGCTAAATTGTCATTAGTTTATACATACAAGAATAAAAATATCATTTATAAATATATATTGATATAGATATAAATATTGTTTTATTATTATTATTATAAATTTTGATTGCCTACTCATTTTCTTCCTGGCATGTCGTGTTAAACAATGATACGTAAAATTAAGAAGCATGGGATAAAGATACTTTGATTGATCAGTTCACACTCACTCATGCCACTCCCGCCTTTTCAAATTAGGTCTCACTGTTTATATTTTCAAGTACAATCACCACTTACCCCATGTTTTCCCCATGAGTATTCATCCTATTTACTATGACAAGTGTATGGGCAAAAAACAATTAACATTTTCACCTTCTTTCATGTGTAAGACCTTAAACTCTTTTCGAATACATTTATTTTTATAATTAGTTGAAATTTATATAGGTCTCATTTATTTTCATAATGATAAGATTAATGTTTTATAAAAAGATTAAAATATGTTGTTATTCTTAATAAATGTATGAATTTTATATTTATATCTAATTTTTTTTTTGCATTGAATTTTAATAAAATAATAATTTTATTTTTGATCTTTGTCACTTTTTTAGTTCATGATAAATTAACGAATTGTGTATTTATTCTCTGATAAAAAATCTCATTTGTTATTTTCTATCCGAAGGGACTAATAACAAATGAAAAAAATGATCGGAGAGTAAACAAAAAATAGCTAATATATCAATGAATAAAAAAGTATTAAGGACAAAAAACAAAATTTTTGTTTTATCAGAGAGCAAAATGAATAAATTTTTTATTAAGGAGCAAACATATTATTTAGATATTTATTAGGGATCACAAACATATTGTAGCCCATAAAAATGATAATATTATGCAATTTTTATCGATAATAAAAAAATTATTAAATACTGAATATATTAAAAACATACTCCCTTTGAACTCATATATAAATAAAAATAACAACTTTAACACATATTAAGTAAGTTAGTTGAAATCATTTAATTTTACTAATCTCAAGTAAAAAAATAAAGTTATTCCTAAAATGTCTTTCATTGAAATTTGATACCATGAATAAAATAGACTCATTGAAAATAGAGTTGCTATTAAATGAAGGGTGTTTTAGGAATAATATCATTAATTAGGGGTAAAATTAGTTATATTTGCTTATATGTGAGTACAAGAAACTAGAGAACTTTTTTGCTTATATATGAGTACATATGAAGTATTATTCACACTCATGAGTTAGTTTTGTAAGAGCATCTCCAATGAAGGCAACTTAAGCAACTCATTTTGAGTTCTTTATCTTATATTAATTAGTCTCTACAATATCACATCATAGCTAAGAAACTCATATATATTTTGCTCCAATTATATAATTTTTTAGCAACTCTTATATTATCCCCTCAAATGACAAGAAAATATTTTTTTACTCATAAGCAATTGATGTTTATATAAGCAATCAAAACTTAATTTTAAGTAACCCAATATGACACGTAGGTAACTCCAATGGTAAAAATAATCAAGCAGTGATATCTAAAAATAAATAACTTAAGCAATGAGCGTTGAAGATGCTCTAAATAATTAATTTTAGACACAAACAATAAAACTTAAGCAGTCAAATCTAGTGCTTCCATTCCATGGTCCAAAATTTATTTGTATCATTGATGATTGATCCTCTCCCAAATCAAGAATCAAATTTCCAACTTATAATATTGACCTGATCAATCATGTCAAACCCAAGGAAATCCACCAATAAGGGTTGGGTCTAGCAGAAGTGCCTAGTATCTCACAACTTGGTTAATCAAAGTTTGATCTTTACTAGGAGAGGTGCTCACATTTAATACTTGATCGTGTCTCGGACATGATTGTCTCCCAAGTAGGAGACCTGTGGGAAAAAAACCCAAGGAAATGCATACCGTGGAACAACTAATAAAGAATATTTGTTGGCCCATGGAAAAAATAAACATAACTAAAAGTTGCATCAAACATCCCCTTCCCCCAAAAAGAAACCACATTAGTTGTCTTCTGAGCCCAAATCAAGGAAGTTTCCACTGACGAGTGCATCCAAACTAGACGAATTCTATCGTGCTTGTGAAAGTAAAACATTTTTCATACAGTACGAAAAAAACCTTCATCGTTCAATTCTTTTTTAATTTTCATCTGATGGCTCAATGTTTACATTTTTGCTTTTCTTTTTTCTCTTTTTATGCTTATCTTTCCTTAATTGCCCCCTTTCTTTTACTTTCCTCTTCTTTGTTCCTTGAACCAAATATTCTTCCCATCTCCTTCTATCTGCCACCATAGTTCACCACTATTTTTCTACCTCAGGCAACCATACCACATTATTGCCACCACCTCTTTACTATAACATCACCATGACGAAGGCCTTCGCCTCTTTTTCTTCACCTCATTTCCCAGGTAATGGACCACATCATCACCGACCTTCATCGGTTGATTACCTTCGTCGGACAGAGGAATCCATTTAGATATGTTTTGCAATACCATATTGGCATGGGTTCGATTGAAACAAATCTAAAGGGATTCCTTGGTTCTGACGGTTACCTCGCAAATCTGCATGTTTAATGATTACCTCGTCGATCTCGGGCATGACCTTAATGACTATGGCACTAGTGCCGACCTAGATGATGATGCGACAATTGGTGTCAGAGATTCAGAGCATGAAGAGGAAGGGATAGAGGCTCTCATTTTTGTTTTGTTTTATTTATTTATTTTGATTTGGATCTGTTTCTTGAATTTGAGTTGCATTTTTTGATTTGTTGTATGTTCCGAAAATATTTTTTAATCAATTCTCACAAAAACTCTTTCATGGGAGGTAAAAATCTTATTTTTGTGAGTTTAATTTTTCTTTTACTATAATAAAAATATCATATTATTTTTTATTAAATCATATAATGTGGTAAATAATTAAAATAATTGGTAATAATATGTGTAACTACTTAATTTCTAGAAAAATTATCTAAAATTTTTCATACACAACTAAATAATTTTATTCATTTCTAAGAAATATAAATCTTGTATTCATGATTTCTGGAACACCGTCTTAGTTACTTCCTTATTTTCTAACGTTACAATTTACAACGTTGTCATTTACATTTCTCATCTCTTTTATATCTTTCCTTCTTTCCTGTTATCCTCTGCCAAACACACCCTTATTCTTAAAATAACTACCTTTTTGTACAATGTTAATGAATTCAATTGTGTATTTTGTGTTATGAATTGATGGGTTCTATATTCAAAAGCACCTTGCATGAATTAGTAAAAAGTAATGTTAGATTTAAATATAAGTAAATCTAATTAATTTGTTTCTATTTAATGTTATCATTCCTAAAACACCTTTCATTTAATTTTAATTCTATTTCCAATGACTCATTTTTATTCATGATAACAAGTTTTAATGAAAAACATTTTAGAAATAATCTTGTGTTTTACTTGAGATTAGGAAAATTAAATGATGTCAACCAATTTTCTTAATTAATGTGAAATAAATTATTTTTGCATATATATAAATTCAAAGAGAGTACTAAACAATAATTATTTTTCCAAAACTCATTGATAGAAGTGGTTTGACACTTGAGATCCTTGACGAATAAGATGGAATGGTTTGATCTTGGGTTTGAGAATAGAATCGAGACTAAAAGTATTATTTTACTCCAAAATGAACTAGACCTAGCGGGAGGAGTTTAGTTAGGTGTCAAATTGAAGCTTTAGATACATACTTATAAAAAAATCATTATTTTTGTTTTTAACTACTAAATGACATTGATTGACAATTGTTTTAATCTTATAATTATAAAACTAAAGATTAAAATAATTTATGTTAATCCCTGGAAGAGAGATATTCATATTTAATATTTATTAGTATCTTGAACTAGGATTACTTCCGAAAGAAGATATTTATACGGAACCAAAAACTAATAATTGATGTTTGATAATTTTAATGATTGAAGCAATAATTTTATAACTTTAGAGAAAATTAATTAGTAATCAGTAAATTTAGGAACTGTTTGATGTACTCTTACCAAGTTTTTCATAGGCATGTAACTGAAATCCTAAGATATCTGTCAGTGTCTGCAATCTCCATGTTTCCTCTGTTGTAAGTTGACCTTTATTTCAAAAGGTTTGTTTTAATTATTCGTGTTTGTGCATGTCTTTTTTCATCAATGTAGGTATAAATATTGTTGGCTTCCTTTACTAGCCAAACATGCTGAGTCACCTGTGACGCAAGACCCTTTTGTTGTTCCTCTTGAATGGATTTGGCACTGTCATAGGCTTAATCCGGTAAGCTTGAGCATCGAAACCCAAACCACACATACTTATTAATTCATTTGTGAACTTGTTTTCTCAAAATTTTGTTGTAATTACCAAACCCTTCAACATGTGTGCACATGTTTGTCAGGTGCGTTACAAAACTGACCAGCAAAGAGGAAAGTTAAAAACTAAATCAAGGAGATAAATATCAGGAAGATTTATACAAGCAACCATATATGTAAAATAGACACCACACCTTAATCCAAAATCTTAAGGCTCAAGTTTATGAGTCTTTTTCTCACTTATATGGTGTTCAACTTTTCTATTTCTATTCGATATGAGACTTTATCTCACACTTGTACTCCAACAAATATATTCAAGTGAGCCATATGAACTTGATCTAAAAAATGACTCATTGCAAGATTTTGCTGAAAATTTCTTGGAAGCCAAACAAAGTAGCACCAACTATGATCTGATTTCAGCAGTTAAAAGACAGACCACTTTCTTTTATCAGGTAATTAAGAAATTTAGATTTAGAGTGTCATGTCTTGTCAATTCGTAACCTACAAACTGTACTATAAACAACTAAGCTAGTGTCAGATGCTCTTAATTACTTGTTGGCCACACATTTTGTTGGTAACAAAATTACTAACTATATGTAGTAGAGTAAATTAGTTTTTGAGTAACATTTCAATCAAAGTAAGGGTGATTTGTATTCGGGTAATGTATATATTGAAATTACTCTATCAATAAAATGACTGAAAAATGTATCAGTTTATGCTTAAGAATTAGTCAACAACTTCAATTACAGGTTTCAAGGCCTTATTTGAATGAGGATACTTTTCTTGAAGGAGCTGTGGCCAGATACAAGGGGTTTCTGTATTTGATCAAGAGGAATAGAGAGAGGCATATAAGCCGCTTTTGTGTTCCAACTTATGACATTGACCTCATCTGGCACTCTCACCAATTGCATCATGTGTCTTACTGTAACGATCTAGTGGCAATTATGGGCAAAGTACTAGAACATGATGACACAGATTCTGATCGGACCAAGGGCCAAAAGCTGGATGTTGGCTTTTCTGAAACCACCACACAGTGGGAAGATACATTTGGTTCAAGATACTGGAAAGCAGGAGCAATGTACAGGGGTAGTCCCCCATCACCTATTTCTGTTGATAGTATAAAATAGATGCTATACACAAAATTTCAGCTCCATCCAATAAGACAAACCAGAATCTGATTCAGCTTCCACAGAAAATGCTTGTGCAGGTAGCCTCCAATAATTTCTTTTCCCTGCTATTTTCTTTGTTACATGAGAAGACACTAGCAACTGTAACTTGTCACATGTATTTTTGGCCATCAACAGTCGTTAGTTATAACATTTTGAGTTTATGACTCTTATTCAGGTGATGCTTGAGATTGTTGATGTGAGAAACATACCTTCCGGGCATAAAGGCAAGCTTGTTGTATCCTTCAACAAGAAACAACATGTGCTTTTCAATACCAAGAAGCAATTAAGCATTTCCTGAGAGTCACTAGGGAAACAAGTTGCTGTTTTCCAATGTGAAAGTGATGGAGTTAGTCCTTGAACTCATTTCTTACCCAAGTTTCAACTTTAGAGGAGTTAGGTCAGCCAAAGTATTGGAAAAAACTTCAATCAATCTGGAGGATTTGCAAAATGTAGCATCTAAACTGCCAATAGAGAAGTGGTTAGATTCGACAGCTACAGTCAATTGGTCAAAGCCTATAGGCATTTGCATTGGTTTGTCTCTAACTCCTCCAGTTTCGGCACCATATGAGTTGCACTTTGTTTCTATGCATCAATTCAAAGGAGGTTATTTTTCCTTCCTGCTTCAGAGAAAGTTCCAGCAAATAAAATGTTGGACAAATGTTGTGGATGGAGCTGGCAATGAGATCATCAGAATCCAGAAAGGGTAATTAAGCCAAACTGACATGTGCAATTTAGAATATCATTAGCTGAGTTGTTTAATGGTTAAGAATGTTGAACCAGGAGTTCGTGTTTTACCATGTCAATAGTTTTAAACCGGTGGTTCTGTTATCATTACTTTGTGACTTGTGAAAATGAGTTTTTCCTGCATCCTACATACAAGTTCGTATTCAGATAAGACCATTAACTTAATTAGGAGACAGTATTGTTGTTATACCATGTATTAGATTTATGTAGTTTTTATTGAAGATATCGTGAATTGTCCCTTGACATTTTTGGGTCACCTGCTTGGACACCAGTGTTGTTAAATGGCAGCGCTATGGCTGAATGGCGGGACAGTTTTTCTGCCAATCGCCATAGCCATAGGCAATTTGTGAAGGGAGGCCCGTCATGGCGGAATTTTGGCCTTCCGCTGTGTTCCGCCATCCACCATTGATAACATTGTTGGACACTATGCTTAATGCTCCCTTGACATTTTTTTCTCATTTTGTTTTTGCAAATAGGAACTTGACAACAGAGAAGACAAAGAGTAATATCAACAAAGAAGTGATTGGCAGGACTGCATCTGGTGAAACTCATCTTCTTGCAGAGTTAAAAGGAACAATGTGGTCTATGATGAAGATAAACATGTATTTGAGCTCCCAGGCACTCGGAAGGTAACCATGTTACTCTTATCTTTATATATATTCTTAAATCTATTACCTAGTGCAGAGTTTATCACTCGCAGTTCATGTGGGACTTGTGGTGTTAGAGATGCATTCATCTAAGGTTCAATATTATTATATTCAGTTCATCGTAACATTTGTGTATTCCCCCAGGTGATTATTTTTCCAGGTAGAAAATTGGAGTATGGAACTAGATACTACCCAAATGAAGAAAGAAATTGCTTCATGACAGCAGTAGAATTCTCTAGAATACATCCTTATGGAAAAAGCAGTGGCTTTGATGGATTTGGCATATGGATTTCTGGAGGTATTGTTTGTACTATTTCAGCAAAAAGCACCACTTATTGATTTATCGTCTTCATACCTAACATCACTAGTTTGTGTCTGTTTCAAAATTTGTTTGTTTGGTGAACAGATCAAGGAAGAGTGGCTGGTGTTGCCTGCCATATTGTCTGCATTTGTTCTCTCTAATTTTCCTGGTTTCAGTAATGAGACTGAGAAAGCGAGTGGGACTAATGCATAAAAGGAAAATCAGAAAAGCTGCCAAAAAATACAGTTGGCAAATGTTACGTTCCTTTCCTCTAGAAAAATCCCAGGATAGAAAACTGGTCCATAGTGACTACTATTTAATGTGATTCCTTTGTCGACCAAGCACACTTTGTACAATAAAAATTCTTGGAAGTTTAGACCTGTGCACGGTAGGGTCACCTTTTAAGGTACTGACACCTTGGTGTAATCAGTTTTAGTTTTAGCTTGACACAAACCATTTGTAATGTACTTTACAGTATACAAGAACAAGACCAACTAATCTAGCATATAAAATACCTAGCTTACTCACCCAATTATGTACCTGTAAAAACTAAAAAGTGTCGCAAGAATTTTAAATAAAGATAATATTATTCTTTTTTCTTTTTTTTTTGTTTTTGTAGAAGGGGGCATTGCCCGCTGCACAGCACAAAGATATATGAATACTAGTAATATTTTATCAATTCCAGTTGGAATTCAAATTATTTTATGTTTTCTGCCTCTTTCCTATCCTTTCAATTAAAGAAATAATAATACTTCAGAAAAATTAACAAAGGACAGAACAAAAGTAATTTCAATCCCGAAGCTTGTGCTGTTTATGGGTTCGCCAAACTATTATAATTTTTATTTATTGTTTCTCCTATTATCAAAATATAAACGAGAACTTGGAATAAAAAAAAATATAAAATATCTGTTGCCTGTCAATGGCAAACAAGCGTTACGTAAAAAACATTGAGCTAGTCAGACACAGAATATCATACTTTTACTCGTTTCTTGGTTTTAATTTAAAATTTTAATTTTTATGTACGGACAGTTTTAAAACTGGGATTCAATCATAAATAATCATTTAAATTATTTTAAAATAATTATTTTATAAATTATCAAATTTATTATAAATAAAAAATTATAATTAAATGATTGTGTAAAATATTTTATACAATCAATATATTATATTTTTCTCTTAATTGAATATATAAAAAAAAAAAGAGCACAGTAAACAACCGGATGGAACACAGAATGAAAATTGCAAGAATAATGGAGACAATTAGTTAATCAGTCACCAATACGAAAAGCAGCAATGTTACTGATTTGAAAGTAATTACACTTCCACAAACAATTCCTCAACTGAATCCCTTCACTTCACCACTTATGCACAAGAAACAATGCCCAAACCAATATTTCCAAACAAGTACAAAAAAAAAAAAAAAAAAACAAAAAAAAAAAACTGAAAAACCAATACCACCCGCACTATGCCACAAAAACGAACAAATCAAACGACCTATATATCCTCCCGTCACCACCGCCCGCCACCGCGTCCCAACGCCGCACCAAGCGCCGAATGCGAAACCGGACCGGGCGCGTGAACCAGATAAACAGGCTGACCAACCGGTCCAGTCACGGGCCGAACCGCTTGAAACATTCCAGAAGGCGTATGAATGAGATAAATCTCATTCCCCGTAGTAGGAACCGCCAGCGAATAACCCGCGTTATTATTTCTCTCCTGCATAAACGACACCGTTCCAGTAACCGAACCAGGATGAACGAATTGCGCGTGTGCGTGTGCATGCGAATGCGCCACTAACGGCGTCACTCTCTCCGCGTTCTTCTGAACAAAACAGTCCCCGCCGTTAACACCGTAAACCCTACCGTTATCATTATCTTCCTCTGTCTTCATTTTCCGTTGCAGAAGTTGCTCATTGTTGTTCTCATTCTGAATCTCAGGTTCGGCTTCACGATCCTCGGGAAAACACTCCGAATCCTTCGCCGGAGCATCCTCCGCCGATGGCTTGTCGAGTCCGAACAAAAAATCCGGATTCGCCGTCGGCGGCGGCGCCGGAGAATCTTCTGGAACGTGAACGGAATTGAGAGCGTCGACGAACCACTGGCGCTCGGATTTCAATTCGGTTGGAGGGAAATTGTTGTTGTTGTGGAGGGGGAAGAGGAAGAGGCGGAGGCGCGCGGGTCTAGGTGAGGAGCGGGAGAGGCGATCGTACTCGATCATCATGTGGTGGAGGTCGTCCTCGTTGGTGACGGAGATTAAGGCGTCAAGGTCTTCGCCGGGGAGCTGGTACTTGAAGAAGGAGTGGTTGGAGGGGGCGTTGTTGGCGAGGGAGGAAAGCTTGGCAATGAGGGAGGGGAACTTGACGTGGCGGTCGACGGAGAGGATCTTGGTGTCGCCGGCGACGTAGGTGAGGTGGTTGTCGTGGGGACGGGGCTGGATGCGGCCGCCGAAGCTGCACATGAGCTTGACCTTGGGAGGAGCGTCGTCGAAGGAAGGGTGGCGGTGGTGGTGGTTGTCGGCGGCGTCGGGGTCGCGGGAGCAAGGGGAGGAGTCGCGGGAATTCATGGAGATGGAGGTGTTAGGGTTTGGGAGGGAATTGAATTTGAAGAGTGTGGGAGTAGACTCAGTGGAGAGTGGTTGGAAGAGTGTGGGTTTATATATTATGGTTGGGGTGGTGGGGAGCAAGGGGGACGAAGAAACAAAAAAAAAAAAAAAAAAAAGTGACAGATTCACCTGAGTTGGATGCCCATTAATTATGTTCCGCGTGAGCTACTTTAATGCTTATATCTATATTTATTCTCTATAAGTCTTGCTAATCGTGTTCTTAAAGATATGTATGGTTAAGGAATTAAAACACAAAAAAATTTACTTTATAAATTATAAAGTAAAAAATGAAAAATTATGAATAATATAATTTTTTAATTTTTAATAAAACTATTTTTAATTTAAATATTTTAAGCAATATCTTTATGACATTTGTCAAGATTTGTCTTATATATAAATGTATTAAAAAATATCATATAACACTGATTAACAAGACTATTATTTTGTTATTTAAAAAATATAAATATAAAAAATATCAACACTTTATCATATTATATTAATTAATAATGAAAAATAAATAAAAATGTATAATATATTGGTTTTATGTTTTTTAGTTTCTATTAAAATTATTTTAG
>PYAF01003299.1:1588340-1611827 GCA_007407185.1 Glycine tomentella
AAGATTTTGAAATAAAATTTTATAAGGACCAAAATCATAAAAAAAGTTATGAAAATTAAAAGTATAAATGAATATATATTATAAAATTAAAGATATATTTAAGTCTTTATATTATATTATGTTATTGTAGTGTGCATCAAATATGGGATAGGTTATAACTTATCCTACTCTAATCATATATTCTCTTATTTGATCATATCATATTTCAACCACCAAATGAGTCCTCCTTAAAATAGTTGTATCAAAGTAGTAGAAAAAAAAGTAAGTTAGTGAAAATTAACAAATTTATCATGTATGTTGATTTTTTTCCTTTAGATATGTTGATTTGTCATTAGATGATCATATAAAGATCTAGTTTAATTGGATTAGCATGATGTGTAAATTATTGTAAATATCTTGATATGTGTCTTGGATTGTTACATATTAAAAAACCATATAATTTTTATATTATTATTTAAGTATAAATAGTCATAATTTGCTATGTTTTTAATAATTATCTTAAATCATTTAATTAGTTGATAATATAAAATTAAAAATACATAATTTAGTTTGAGTTTAATAGGTACGCACAATAGTGTAATTTTTATTATTATTAATTCATCAAAAATTAATTGTGGTATGACTTTTAAAGTAATAATTACTTTAAAAATCAATAAATTTATCATATAAATTGGCTTATGATGAGATGATAATATTTTTTTATATATTTTCTTTTATTAATTTTTAATAAGTATACTAAAAATCATATAATTTTTTTAAAATAATTATTTAATTAATTATTTAATTGATTAATAATATAAAAACTTACACTAATAATGCAAATTCTATAATAATTCTTTTTTTACGGATATAATAATAATTTTCTACCTAATACATTAGGTCTATAAGTTAATGACCTAAAAACACAGAATGCTTTTTATTAAAAAAATAAAAAGGTTTCATTTTAGATTTGATTCATTTTATTTAGACGGAGTAAAATTATTGAAAAAATAAAATAAAAATCCTTTTAAGTTATAACATAAATGCATTTTAAAGATTTAAATTTGACACTACTAATTATGTTATAATGATATTTTTTTGTGACATAAAGTTATAATGATCTTTCGCGAGTTAATTTGTAATTTCAATATAATAGAACGTTTTTATTTTTAACTCATTAACCTAGTATCTATGCATAAGATGAAAGATACCTGGATAAATAAAAATGTCGTGGACAGAAATCGCAAGCCATCCCTGGATGAGTCAGAAGCTCGAGCTATAATTGTGAAATGTAAAAATCTTTTTATATCTAATTCAACCTTTAATATAGGTTGAATGAGGAGACAAATTAATGGGTTGTGTGAAGTGCTCTAACTCATTTAGTTAAACAGAGTGTAAGTTATTGTAAATTTTTTAACACTATCTTTAATTTCTAATGATTAAAAAAAAAAAGTCAACTGAAGTCGCTATGTTTAAGGGTGACTCCATCTTATCTTTTAGTTTGATCAAAGTGTTCTATGTATTGTTGATTTGATTATGAATGAAATTCTTTGAGTTTGTTTCGGTAAAATAAAAATAAAAAAGATAAAAGATTCAAGAAATGTATTGAAGACTTATTTTGTATAGTCATGAAAAAAATTATTTTAAAATGCATTTGATTTTAAATTTTGATAATATTAATTTAAATTATTAATGTTAAAATTTTGTATTTATATTTAAAAAACCTAAATATGTTGAAAATATATGAAATATATTCGAATTTTATAATTGATCTTTGAAATTTTTTCTTCTAATTGGATCCTTATAATTTAAAATTTTTTGTGAAAGATGTCTACCCTTAATATTCGTTCAAAGCGTGTCAATTATTTGGATAGGTCAGTGATACACATGCCAAGCCACGGTTAAATGTATCAATGATACGGTATGCCATCTTAACAAGTGGTTTATCATGGACTATTAATTTTAATGGCTAGATCTATCTTATTATCATAGGTCGTGTTACACTAGATTCTCCCAACCCCATCTAGGAAACCATTCTGATCACCCTTTGCCGCCGTGGGTGGAAATTTTTGGCGGCGGCACCCTCCTCTTCGGCAAACGATCGCCTATCTTCTCCTCATCACCTTCCCTCTCCTAACTCTCCCATGACGACGTCTGTACCTACTTCAAACTCAAGCAAGAACTTTCTCTCTTTAACTTCGTTTTTCATTACGACATTTAGTTTAACACTTTGTGTGCATCTGAGTTAGACATTTTTATTGAAATCTGTAGGTATGATTTTTTCCTTCCACACAAACAGATTATTGCCTTATTTTTAGAAGTCTGATTTCAAGTTTGATGAGTAAAAACACATTATGATGCATATGTTGCTCTTTGACATTGTGGAGGTGTCGTTGATGCTGAGAATACAGATCCCGTGGTGGCACCAGGACGCGTCGGTGGTGACGCATTCAAAGAATTTGGAGTAGACAATCATTGAGAATAAAAATCTAGCGGTGCCCTTTATCCTAACAGTGCCTGACGCATCGACGGAGGCTAGCCACTCGTCGTTGGGGGTAAATCGCACCATCGTGGCAAAGTATGCGTGGTCCCGGTAGAGGGATACGTGGAGAGGTTCTGGAGGTTCATGATGACGATAGATCTACCATTGATGTAGAGATGTAGTTGGACTTGCGTTCGCCGAAGATCGGAATCTTGCGATCGTGTTGTCATTTGAAAATGAGAGATGAAAATGGGGGAAAAGAAAAAGGGAGTGGGCCTTCATCGTCGCTAGTCACCTCCGGCAGCTGTGAATGACGACAAGTCATTTTCCAGTAGTAGGTCACGCGGAGGAGGGTGGTCACCAGCTGAAGGAAAGAAGTAGAGGGAGAAAAAGGGAAAAAAATCTAGTGTAGAGGCGCAGTTGCGAGTCACTTTACCTTTATTTTCTTTTTTTTAATAAAATAGATTATTAAACTAAATTAAATATAAAAATAAAAAATCATGTGCCACGCCATATCATTATATCATTGATACCTCTCTGACTTGGTCTCGTAAGTGTATATAGGCTGAGGTATCCAACTAACATGTCATCACATTTGGACAGAAACTAAAGATAGAGATTTTTCACAAATTGAAGTTTCATGGATCTAACTATTTTTTTTTCAATGATCAGTTGCGAAATTTGAATAGAATTTAAGAATATTCAACTTATTTAAGCCTATTTAAAACATATTTTATAAGCAAAATGAAAAAAATCCAAAATAAACATGATATTCATGAGTTATACATCTTGAGACAATTTTATTTAATAAAAAATAAAAAATTACAGAAAAAAAATAAAGGCTTAAGTATCTTTAAAACTAACTATTTTAAGATGAGGTTATTGGTTACTTTCAAATTCAACGGCATCTGTCAAAATATCAAAATATATATATATATATATATATATATATTATATTCTATAACATTCCTTCACCATGATTCCAAAGCAAGTTAACAAAAGATACACAAAAAGAAATTAGATATATTCAATTATATATTAACATTTAAATTTTTACATTTTAATAATACTCCATCCACTTTAATCACATCCTCTTTTTTAATTGCTGATAATATGACATTGATAAAATAATTACTTATAATCGCAAAATAAATATATATTATCTAATAAATTATTATATGAAATGAATTTAATTAGAATGTATTGTAAATGATTTTTTTTATATTATCATTTAATTATTAGAAGAGTTTGTTAGTTGAGTTGGATGCATGATTTATTATAACTCATTGGTACATGTCTTTGATATTTATGTATAAAAAGATATTATCATTTAATTAGTTATAATTTATCATGTATTAAAAGTTATATTTAAGATAATTTAAAGTAAGTATCATCTATATTCATTGTATAGGACAAAAAAAAGATTATTAGAAATAAAATTTTCATTAAATAAAAGATATTTTAAAGATAGTAATTAAATAGAAGAAAATTAGTTAAAATTTACTTATATTTTAGTATAATAGACATTAGATTCTTTTTTTATTATATTTTAGTTTGGAGGGAGTATAACTTATTAAAGTTTTAAAATTAGAACTATTTCAAAAAATACTAGTGGTTGACCCATTTTTTTTTTCCTGATTATGATATTGGTACAAGATTGTCCTTTTCAAAAATAATGATAAATCTTGGCTGCGAATCATGAGCGTACACAAGGTGTGGATTCTCCTCCCAACACAAATTATTCCATATTCAAGGATTAACCATGATTTGAATTTTAAACTACTTAATTAAGAAATATAAGTCGTTATCATTTGTGTGTCATATTGGTTGTGATTGATGGAAAACTGAAATATAGAAATATAAACATTACAAAATAAAAATTTTGTAAAGTCATTGTTATCTCTAAAATAAACATTACATATTTGTAAATATGACTATTCTAAAATAAGAAATAAAATACATGGATATATAAATTATATATATTTTTTTTTATCAATTTTCAATATGGAATATTTTAATTAAAATTTATAATAGTAATTTATGAAACTTCCTAATTAACTTTAATATAAAATTATTGAGAATCTACGGATAAACTTAAAATTATTAGTATATATAATCATTGTTGGCATCCTTTTTACCATCTTAAAATTTGGCAGTTACATATGTTACCAATCTACTTTATGCCACTACAGGAATTTTGAAACTGCTCCTATGGATGTAGTGTGTTGGGGTAAAACAAAAAATAGAACCCTTGCCTAATTAAGAAATAACCCTATTATACCAATGAAAATTCCAATATACGACCAATGATCATGAAGAGGAGCCATTATTTGGTCAACATAATCCCTGAATGTTTTTAGTCAGCAGCTTCACTGGGAACATCAGGGCCACGAGGAATCTTGCCAGGATAGTTGGTAGTTGATTCACTTGATCCAATCATACTGCATATATAATAAAGCTCAAATGAATTTTCTGCATAACATTGAATATAAGTTGTGTTCTGAATGTAAAATGCTTACCCTCTATCAATAATGACGACAGAACGCAGCTCACAATTAGCAAAGCTGTAGAACAAATTTTTGTCAATTAGTCTTATGAAAGAGTAACACAACAATTAGTTTATAGTTAACACATTTCCATCATATTATTATTACATATAAGAGTTTTTCCTGAACATCCAAAGTCTTTCGACTTGTTTCCATTTTTTCTATGTAACAGAATAATATTCTATAAGGGTGAAGGTGATCGTCAAATTAACTTAACGATGAAGTCAGAAAATTCAAGTTAAATAATAAATGCATAGGCATGGCAACGGGACCCGAACCCGTGGGTACCCGTCCGAATTCGCCCGGATTTTAATGGGGAAAAACCGAATTTTTCGGGTTCGGGTTTTCCCCGGTAGCCAAAAGCGGGGGCGGGGGCGGGTATGGGGTTACTGATACCCGCCCCGCCCCCGCCCCCCGCCCCCGCCCCCGCTCCCCGTCCCGTAATAAATAATATTAAAAAAATAAAAAAATATATTATTTTCTATTTTTTTAATTGAATTGATTGATTTTGTTTTGTAATTTTAAAATTATAATCCCATATTTTAAATGTGAGTTTGTTATTATTATTTTTTTGTTACATAATTAACTTTTTAATCCTATTTTTCAAATAAAAAAATTATATTATTTTTTTTTATTTTTTAAATTTTAGTAAAATAGCGGGGGCGGGGCGGGGCGGGGAAAACCCGACCCCCAGCAGAAACAGGGATGGGGATGGGTTTTAAAACCCGACGGGGAATGGGGACGGGGGCGGGGAGCGGGTTTGGGGGCGGGGACGGGGACGGGAAATGTAATACCCGTCCCCGCCCCGCCCCGTTGCCATGCGTATAAATGCATAAGAAAAAGATACATATTTGAAGATCTAATAAGATATCAGAAGTTACCAGGTATGTATGAGTACTGTATTTAAATTATTGTAAAAAAACATAAGATGAAGTCATGAAGGGTTTTTTTTTTTTTTTTAAATATATATTTCCTACCTTGAAGGATTCGTTGAGATTGATCCTTAGTGTTCGGGACACATTTTCAAAAAGCAGCTTTTGAGGTTAAGTCCAAACACTAAGAATCTTATTATTTATAATTTCAAGCATTAGACAAGGCAGTCTTTCAGGAGAAATGCTTACTGTGTGCATATTTCTCTCTTTATATCTGGGTGACAATCATTTCCAAAAGCACGGAGCGTATTAAAAAGAAAACTGCGGTGGGTAACAACGACTATCTCCTTCTCTTTACGTGTCCATAACCTGACCAACAGCAATATTTGGGGAAAAGATGTCAGATCTTTGGCTGTAGCCATTCGGCCACTAGATAACATTTGCAAGGCATAGTCTAAAACATATTCAAGCTGGAGAGAAAAGGCAAGAATTTAAGAGCCATTTAAAAAGTGGATTGTGGCATTATTGTCAAAGTTACCTTACATTCTTTAGAATCTAGAGCCACGGAAACTGGAAATTAATGCTTCAAATGCAATGCAAAAACATCGGAAAAAATATGTGCAAAATCTTGAAGTGATTCAATCCATTTTAAGTTTTTTTCTTTTTGAACTTCAATTTATGTAAATATGAAGCTTAATTTAGGTATGCTCAGGCCTCTTTGGCTATGCCTACTACTTTGTTTAACATGATTATTCTACATGCTAAATATGCATAGTCATTGGCAAGAAATATAGATAATATTATTTAATATCACTCACCATTCCAAAAACTTCAGGCCCCTTGCAGAAACTTCATCTGTCTTCTCTCTGACATCAGCTTCCCATAAAATGTCCTCATCACTTTCAATCTAAATAGATTTTATATTAAGAATGAATCTCATTCAACCAAATTCTAGTTAACTTCTGGCAACCAGTTCATCAGAACAAACTTGATTACAGTAGCTGCTAGACCATATTCTGAGATGACAATAAAAAAATCACTTACCAGTGAAAAATCAATTGCTGGAAAAATATTCTGGTACTCGCGGACAGTTCTTCTCTTATCACAAGGATGAACTCCCTGCATTACAAAAATAAAGCATTACATAAAAGCATATTCATTTTATAGCTAATGAAATTTAAAACAATAGGAGGGAGGTATTTCAAAGTTTGTTTCTCCTCATCTTAATTTAATCTTGTCACTAGCTACAAGTCCATAGGCCACACACACACACACACGTACATAAACAAGTAGCCTCCAATAATTGTTTAGTGAAGAGAAAGGGATATTGAAAAAGCTTATGCAGTGCAAACTGCAAAGTATAAAATAATTAAATGAAGCCATACCCACCTCAGACTACAACGCACCAACCAACTTTGAACAGTTTAAAAAGATTCAGGAAACTCAGTTAAAGATGTAATAAGCACAAGTAACGTGAGAAAGAACAGTACTGGTGATGTTTGGACTAGCAAGTATCGTCTTATAGCCATTCTAAGCTCTTAGAAAGCTGATACAACAACGATTTGAAGTTAATTCCGTTAAGGTCACAGACACTTAATGCGCAAAAACTGAGACTGGCAGACATGACTTATATCAGTTTTACTTGAGCAGTGTTAAAGCTCAAGATGACAGGATGCAGATGCAGGGCCATCTCAAGAACTTTAGGAACTAGGAGAATTTAAGAAACCAAGGGAAAGATTCATGTAAATTAGTTGATTCAATCATCCAAACTCCAAAACAAGACAATACTTGTCATGTAGCATTTGTTCATCATCATTACAAAGTTACGTACTCTTGGTCTATATTAATATGACTATTTAAGCTAATATATTTGTTGACTTATTTGTAAGTAATATTGTGAAGCAAATTGTTTGGGAGAGGAGAACTTTAACATAGATATTATTATACTTGTTTCAAATTTGAGTCTCGATGTAAAGAAAAGGTAATTGAAAAAAAATTCATTAAAAATAACTAGTTAGATTTTTTTTTACAAAAATTGATTATAAATAAAACTGATAAATATTTTATATCATAAATTAGTTTGTTAAAACTTCAAAAAAAGGTATTTTTTTTAATAAGCACATAAAATTTACTTGTCAAAATAAGCTAAAAATATTTTTTAAAAAAACAGAAACAATTTAAACAAACATAAATAAAAAAAGTATTTGTTTTATTCAAATAAATATTCTTTTCAAAAAATAAATTTAAACAAACCCATCCATATATATCATGGCCACCAAAATAATCTTTGTTGATTGGGTAAATTATATTCACAAATTTTATATGTAGTCCTTTTCTTACGAGCACACATTGTAACACTTAATTTATAAATTTATATTAAAATATGTCAATAATTTAGTTTTTGTTTAATTTCTCTAGAAAATATTTTTTAATTAAATATCTAATTAAATAAGATGTTTAGTTTTCTTAATTACTATAATTAAATTTTAATTTCCATTAAATTTAAGTAAATATTTATAATTATCTTTAAGATAATATTTTATTAATTACATTATCTTAAATTTTTTAAATAAAATGTTTTAATCATCTATATGTTTATTTTAATTATATTTTTATTATCCTTAAAAGTAATTATTTTAAACAGTTTTAAATCTATACTTTTTATATATATTTTAGGCAAAAATTAAAGATTTGCTAGTATCTTTCTTTTTTTGGTATATAGGCAGGACATAGTGATTTGCTCGCAGACCTAATGTGACACATTTAAATACTTGATAAAGTTCATTTACATTATTCTTTATATCTTAGCAGGCCCATTTTTTGAGGGGTTTTCACATAGTTAAGGTAAGGCCACTCGCTATCTCTCGTAGCCGCCAGCTAAAGTTTTCTTTCGGAATTCTGACTTTGCTTACTCTCTCTTTTCAAAAAGAACCGTTCTTTGCTTTAGGTACGTAGATTTCATACGCAGAACATTCTTCACTGTAAATCATCAATGGATTCCTCTGCCAACATCAAAGAGAAAGAGAAAGTACAAGTGCAACCCACACCCGAAGAAGACCCCGAGAAGAAAAGGAAAAAGGAAGAAAAGGTTTTCCCATCTTCATCATCTTATCCTTATTGTTTTACTAATCGGGGTTTGCATTAATGGGATTCAAGAAAAAAATGTGCTTTCTGATACCCTTTTGTTAGTTGCAATGATTTATTAGACTATTGCGATGTGCCAAGTTTCTTTCATTTGGGTGGAATAGTATTATAATACTATCCACTGGTTGCTGATTTTTACTTTCGCATGTCACAATTTTGTGGCTTTGTCTCAAGCTAGAAAGAAGCAATTGAAGAAAGACAAGTTTCTTCATAAGCAAGCTCAGGTGACTAGGGTTCTTGATTTCCCTGTGCAATTGCAACATTTGATTTAATTTGATTTTGCTATGTTTTTTGTAGTTCCTATGTGGTCTTTGTCAATTTGACATCGTGAATAATGTTCAGAATCTCCACTTTTTTTTTTCTGTCTTCCTTTTGGTGCTGGCAGCAACAAGCACATCAATCATCCAATGCTTCTACTTCTAAAAATAGTGAAAAGAAAGTTGTGAAGCGTGGTGGGGAGGGTGAGAATCCTGAAGATTATGTTGATCCCGAGACTCCATCGGGTGAGAAGAAGCGTATGGCTCGGCAAATGGCCAAACAGTATAGTCCAACTGCCGTGGAGAAATCGTGGGTGTTAATTTCATTATTATGCTCATTGCAATTTAAATTTATGAAATGCTTAACTTTTATGTTTGCTATAATGTAGGTGGTATGAGTGGTGGGAGGAATCACGGTATTTTGTGGAAGATGCTAACAGCTACAAACCACCTTTTGTCATTGTGGGTGGCTTGTTGAACTTATATATGTTGGTTTCAGATACTATGTAAAGTTGTTTTTTTACTGCAATTTTGCTTCCTCAGTAGGATGGTGTAATTGCAGATTTACATATGGAGTGTAAAGTAACCTTTTGCTATATAGTGGAACTGTGGAAGTGATCCTTCTCAATTTGAGATCTTTCTAATAAAATGTGGAAATCTTTTGGACCATATCTTACACTGATTTATCTTAGTAGTCTGAGAAATTTCTCAAATTCAATAGTATTTACATTGTTGTTTGATGGTATCAGTTGAAATTCCAGAAATATAGTGTCATGACCTTGCTGTAATCTTGAAAAGATTTATGCTATGTTATTTTTTTTTGCCATTAAATTGTTTGAGATATGTGGAAAGTGTCAGCACAAACCAGAAATTCTAATGATATATAAAGTTACATTATTTTGCTCCCCTTTTTTGTCTATTAAGAATTTGATTGTGTTGTATTTTAGATTTTGCCCCCTCCGAATGTGACTGGTGCTCTCCATATAGGTCATGCTCTAACAGCCGCAATAGAGGTATCTTATATATATCCCATTGTCATTGTTTGGGTTAGCTGTTCTAAATTCTTAATCTAATGTGATTTATTGCCTGCAGGATACAATGATTCGATGGCGGAGAATGTCTGGATACAATGCCTTATGGGTGCCTGGAATGGATCATGCTGGGATTACTACACAGGTTCTATGTCTAAATTGAGAACATTTTATGGAGTTCATAATTGTTTTGTAATTTATCATTGGTTGTGGATGTTGTGCTTCGGTGGTGGAGGAGGGGCCGGTTATTTGACTTAGGCCTACATATTTGGTCATATAGATATTAGATAAAACTTATGATAAAAAGAACTTTTTTTAGAAAAGGAAATAATTATTTTGCATTTGGATTAAACTTTTAAGAAGTATTTCTATTATTAAAAACCATTTGTTCAATTACCTATGCAACCTAGTGAGATAGGGTTTTGTTGTTGTTTAATTGCCGATGCACATTTAATTCCATGTTTTATTTAAATAGTTTTTGCTCATTGGGAATTTTGTGTAAAATTTTAGTTTGTGGAACAATGACATTTTTATCTTTCCATTTTTTCATATTTCTTTCTATCCCAAATTTGTGGATAGAAACAAATTAGAGTTGTATTGCTACACTGTTAAGGGCCACATAGATAACAACACTTAGCAATTAAGACATTTTTTATGCCTATAATATGTGGCAATTGTGTCATACCATTATTAGCTTTAAATGGTAGAGTAGAGTGTAGACCTCTTTCAATTTTTAGTTACGGTGCTAATGTGCCATGGAATATTTTTTACAATATATAGTAGTTTTGAAAGCATTTAGCAAAATACTATTGTTAGTCGCGCCCCACCTGGGCGTGACTCGTTCTTTCGCTAATTCGGTCGTTAAAACTTTTTACGACAGAATATTGGACGTGACCAAAAAATTATGTCGCAAAAAGTGTTAGAGACCGAAATTAGCGTACGACTTTAAAATCAATTTTTTAATTTACAGTATATTTTTTCAATTTTTTAAAATAATTTAAAAATTTACAGTATAATTTTTTTAAATGTATGACTTTAGAATCAATTTTTCTTACAATTTCATGACTTTTTTTTTTAAAAAAATTGAAAATATTTGTTTTCTAAATTGTAAATAATATTTTAATATAGAAAGCATTTTAAATAAAATATTACATTAAAAATTAGTTATATAAAAAATCCAAAAATATTAAACAAAATCGTATAAAAATTTAGAAATTATATTAAATAAAATAATATTAAAAAATATAAAAAAATATATTAAATAAAATAATATATTAAAAATTAGATATACCAAAAATTCAGAATATATTAAATAAAATCATATAAAATTAAACAAAAAATACACTAAATAAAAAATATTAAAAAAGAAGATATTCTGGATAAAAGAATACTAATAAAATTAGAAAAAAGTAAAGAAGATCATATCTATGATGAAGATCGATATAATAATACTTTAAAATTTGATAAAATAATAATTAATAATATTAAATGATATTTTACGTCAAAAATTAAAAAAACTCTCACTTTTGGTCTCTATTTCAGTCGCTAACAATTTTTGCGACAAAAATTTTTAATAGCGCCCAATTTTCTGTCTCAAAAAGTGGTAACGATCGAATTAGCGACGGAACGAGTCACGTCCAGGTGAGACGCGACTGACAATAGTATTTTGGTAAATACTCTCAAACTATTATAAATTCGTAATTTAAAAAAAATAATATTTTGAATTTTTTTTCATGTTTTATGACCTAGACTTTTTTAGGGTTGTCTATGTTAATATGACTATTTTAGCTAATATATTTGTTGACTTATATGTAAGTAATATTGTGAAACAAATTGTTTGGGAGAGGAGTCCTATTAACATAGATATTATTATTATACTTGTTTCAAATTCTTTATATGTTTTTCTCTACCATATTTTTTTATTACTTTTTATAAGAAAAACGATAGAAACAACAAATTAGAAACGGGTGTTGGATTCTGAGGAAGAAATAATGTCCCTTCTCATTTTGAAAAGACAAAATAGAATAGAACCAAACAAACGAGAGCAACGATTTTAGCTTTGGCGAAAGCTTTGGTTGGGGTTGAGGATCCCGAGCCACTGCTCTAACGGTTTCCCTCTCTTCTCTCTTTCTTCTTCATTTCCTCATGTCTCTGTCTCTCTCTCTCACACACACACGCTTCTGTTTTCCAATTTCAACTTTTTATTGGTAATTGTTAAAATTTGACAACTGTTATTTCATCTGGGGTTGCCAAGTTTCGACTGAATTTTAATGGGTTTGTGCTGTTTTTAGTTTTTTTCTTTTGTTCATAGCTTCTGGGATTGTTTTTTTTGTCACTTTAGAGTTTATTAATGGTCGTTTATGTTTTTTATTGATAATTCTGATTGAAATTTGATGTTAGGAATCTAATCCGTTCAATTTTCTTTGTTTAATTATTTTGTGGGGATTTCCTAGAATTTGTTTTCAGTCTTTTGTGAAATTTAAAGCTGGGGGAGCTCAAAACTTTAATTATATTAACTTTTGATCTAATTCAGAAGTAATTACTCGGTGTATACATAGTTTTTTTTTTGTTTACCTTAATCAGCGATTTAGCTATTTCGCAATAGAAGTCTCATTTTCTTTGTTTTTGCAGATAAACTGATTTGGGAAGGGGAGAAGTGTTCTTGGCTAAGGAGTCAATTTTTCGCTTTTTCTGTCTTTTACTTGTCAAATTCATGGTATTTTGTGCATAACAATTGTAGTAAATGTCTTTATCGAATATTTATCGATCAAGTTGAGTTCCTTCAAGGATTTTGACCTGAAATGAGGTTTCGGTGAATGGCGGTGTAAACAAGATCAAATTTGGTATTGGTGTTCCCTATCTCCCAAACCAGATATTTCAGAAAAGAGATTTTTTAGGGTAAACATATTGTTACTGGTTTTTGTGGGTTTGTAGCGGGATTAGAGCATTATTATGGCTGTTGCCAAGAGCAACAGCGGCAGTGGACATTCAACTTCATATAATTGTTATGAAGTAGCAAGCTTAACCGAAACCATATTAAACACAAACCAAATCTCTAATTTGAAAGATCAATACGTTCTTGGAGAAGTTGGGTTGGGGACAATTTGGTGTCATAAGAGCATGCTCTGACAAGTTGACTAGAGAGGTTTTGGCCTGCAAATCTATTGCTAAAGATAGGTTAGTTACTTCAGATGACTAGCAGAGTGTTAAACTCGAGATTGAGATAATGACTAGGTTATCTGGGCACCCAAATGTTGTAGATCTCAAGGCAGTTTATGAAGAAGAGGATTTTGTTCATCTGGTGATGGAGCTTTGTGCTGGAGGAGAGTTGTTTCATCTGTTAGAAAAGCACATGCGATTTTCTAAATTTGAAGCCAGGGGTCTCTTTAGGCATCTCATGCAGATGGTTTTGTATTGTCATGAAAATGGGGTTGTTCATAAAGATTTGAAGCTTGAGAACATTCCATTTGCAACTAGATCTTCCTCATCTCCAATTAAATTGGCAGACTTTGGGCTTGCATCCTACATAAATCCCGGTAATTGCTTTTTTTCGCTTCCTTTGCAGATATTAAATCTTCCTTGCAATTTCCATTGCTCCACTGAAAATCTGGTTTTCATCTTCAAAATTGGGGTTTGTTTGTGCAGGACAGAGTTTGCATGGGTTAGTTGAGAGTCCATTCTATATAGCTCCAGAGGTACTGGCAGGTGCATATAACCAGGCTACTGATGTTTGGAGTGCAGGGGTTATTCTTTACATTCTACTGAGTGGGATGCCTCCATTTTGGGGAAAGACAAAGTCACGAATATTTGAAGCTGTCAAGACTGCTAACCCGAGGTTCCCACCTGAGCCTTGGGATTGCATTTCCGAATCAGCTAAGGATTTGATTATGGGAATGCTCTGCAGAGAATCTTCTCAAAGGCTAACTTCCAAGGAGGTTTTGGGTAAGTTACACCTGCTTTTCTTTTGTTGTTAACGCTTATCCTATCTACTGAAGCTATTTGATTTGTATTCATAATTGTAGGTGTAGGGGTGTGTGTGTGTATGTAGGGATAGGGTCAAATTACACTAGGCATCGATCTTAGTAAAATGATATCTCCTATAATTTTTTTTATCAAAAGTGAATTTTATCAATCTAACCATTAATTCATGTGATACTACTGGGATGATCATGTATATAAAATAATATAAAATTTTACACAATTCAGACATTCATAGATATTTAATCCAGAAGTGGGGAGATGGAGTATCAGTTAAATTTTGAATTGTGTGAAATTTTGTAGACTTGGTCTACTTTATGAGAACTTTAAATGTAGTGGTTATAGTGATAAAATTCACTTTTGGTAGAAGTTATTGGAGGTGATATTTGACTAAGTTTGGCACTTGGTATCATTTGATCCTTATCCCATATACATACCTATATACTCATATATATTGGAGTAATGGAGTGCGTTTTTATTCTGCTTAGCTTACCTATAGCAGTAAAGTTGTGTCTTGATGACTTGTTGGTCATGGGTTCGAATCTGGAAACAGTCTCTTTGCATATGCAAGGGTAAGATTGTGTACAATATTTCTCTCCCTTACTTGCGCATAGCGTGGAGCCTCCGTGCAATGGGATACGTAGTTCTACAACACTTTTTTTATCCTAATATTTGAGTGGTATCAATTTGAGTGATATCAATTATCAAATATAATTATCACCTGTTGAAATAATGAAATCGCTATCACCCGGCATATTTCTCAGGCAGATAAAGAATTTTATACTGGCCATATTTCTCACCCAGAAATACACCCAGATTTATCTTTTGCCATGGTTTATTATTATATTGCCCTCAAGATAAAGAATTTTGATTTTTACAACATGATGAATAGTTTATTTCCATGTATTTAGCTGAACATGGTGCCTTTTTGTTTTCTTCTTCTTTTGGTTACATGCTTGTTCTAAATGATCACATAAGCTATTACTTATGCTGATTTAATTAAGACAGTCAGTGGTTCTAGTCTAAAAATATAGCATCCCTTCCCTGTCCAGTACAAAACACCCAAAAAAAGAAGAAACAAATGAGACCCCCCAAAAATCACTTTTCTAAAATTCCACTGAACTTTCCGTATGCAGATCATCACTGGACGGAAAGCAATCAAACAAATCCTGAACAACTAAGTGAACATAAAATTAGAGGTTGTGGAGAGTTGGATGTTGGTAGCAATTCATTCTCTACCTCGTTTATGTCCAGGAACAAGGACATCAGCTTTGGCGCTGAATCTCCTACATGTGGCCCTCAATTGCCTACGTTCACATGCAAATAATCATTTTCTTCCTTTTTTGAGGAACCAGTGACACCTTTTTCTGTTTCGGGTGGATTTTCATTTCAGAGCTTAGGTGGTTCCACCGATTTGGAATTTTCTTCTACTATTCCCTCAATGCTTAGCTTTGCATTTCTCAGCTCTAGTTCTGTTGATGAGCAAAGGGGTTGTATATCAGAATGCCTAACTAACACGTCAAATGTAAATGCAATTGCTGGAGGTACGTATAGAGTTAATCTATCTTCATTTTTTTCGGACCTTTAATCTGATGTTTGCTTCTTCAACCAGATTCTCCCTTTTGCTTTGGACATGATGTTAAAGAGTTGGATTGCAAGCCTGTAAAGGGTAAAAGGGCATGTTGAACAATTGGTCTTGGGGCATTTGGATTCCACAACAAGAGAAACCGAACAATTGGACTTGGTGAGTGTGAGCAACTTGATCTTGTGGTGACTGAATATGTCAATCGTTGGTCATCATGCAACCAACTTCGTACATCACCAAGATCATCTCTCGTCTGTTGAACTTCTGGAGAGATTAATTGAATAGCCTGATGTTGCGATTAAATTTGGTTTACCAATGCAAATTCAGCTAACACATTGTATATGTTTCCCAAATTCACATTGTTGTTGCTGTTGTCTGGTTGGTGCAAGTTTGTTGTTCAGGTCTCATCAGTTTAATCACGTGGTGGCTTCTAATACTCACTATTAATGTGTTCCTTTCTTCTTTATTCAGCTTCCCATGTTAATTACCATGCATGAATGCGAGTAATATGAATTCTGTCTGGTTTGTAAATTTTGTATCTTGATGGTACTCCAAAATGTTTGGAAATGAATTGTTAATTATTGTGTCGAATTATTATACTTTTGAGTCAATTTTGAGGTGAGGAACAAATAGTCTAACTTGAAATGAGAGGTCCACTGTACAGTCCATTGAAGCATATATGTATATGTATATGTAGTAAAGAGCACCCTGCCTATCTACTGGGCAAATCCAGCCTTTCTCAAAGCACAATGCCTGTTGCTCATTTCTATGCCTTGCATTTGCTCACATAACCATGCGGTAGTAGAATGAGTGATAGCGTTCACAAAATGATGTGAGACTAGCTATAATTATGTAAATATGAAGTGATGTGCCTATAATTGTCTATTTGTGTACAAAATTATTCTTGTATGAAAGGACTCGTGTAACAGCTATAATGAGAAAGAAGCATATATCCATGTTCTCGTTAAACAACTTGTAGCACTACATATTTTTTCATCTGAAGGAATTGGAGAAGACCGGTGCCAAGGAGGTTTACCTTTTACAACTACATATTTGTTGCGTCTTGCCCAATAGAAGAAAATAAAAAATAAAAAATTATCAGGTGACATAGATTCATGGAAAGCAAGGGTGAACGATCAAACTCCTCAACACTTGCTACATCTAATGACCTTATTCTTTAAAACTTTGCTTCTCGTTTTGATCTATAATAATCATAACATCCACATGACTATTGCATGTCGTGGAGTTGAGTTTAGTATGAGGTTAATTGAACTTGCATTATAAGGCGATCAAACTTGATTGAACGATCAAGCTCCTTAACTGATTTTCTTTGAACTTCAAGGACTCAAAAATAACACACTACATATGAAGTAATTATAAGATGAACCCTAACAGTTTGAATTAACTGTGAGAGAATATATATCTCAACAAAGAAAATATTGTCAGTCCGATCATAATCTTAGCATATGTTTGGATACGCAGCGGGATCACACAAAATCAATTTTTCTTTTCACGGTCACACTAAAAGCAATCCTTTGTTGCTTTTGATTGTTCAATTACCCATCATAATTTTGGCAGCTGGAATTGATTCTATCGGGTATCCCAACATGCATTTAATCTGATCTAATTTGAAGAGAAAAATGAGAGTAAATAGGGAATTTTGTCATAATAACCAAAATATCCTTACCTTATTTTATTTCTATAAAGAGAAAGAATTATTTAATAAAAATGCATTTTCGTTTTTATTCAATCAAATAAATGGATAAAAAATCTAACTTCTTTATTTTTTTAAAAATTTCAAACAACATAAAGGTTACTTACTTTCTATTTGTTTTTTTTTTTATTTTCTATACAACATGTTGATTAAATAGTATCTACAACAGTCTAATATTTTTATATTATTATTTGATCATAAATATAATATCATATATGTAAAATTTATTAATTTTTATAATAATTTGTTAAAAAAATAGAAACAATTTAAACAAACATAAAAAAAACTTATTTATTTTATTAAAATAAATATTCTTTTCAAAATAAATTTAAACAAACCCATCCATAAATATCATGGCCACCAAAATAATATTTGTTGATTGGGTAAATTATATTCACAAATTTTATATGTAGTCATTTTCTTACGAGTACACATTATAACACTTATTTTATAAATTTATATTAAAATATGTCAATAATCGAAACCAAGCCAATGTTATAAAACCCAGCCCGGTCATCGACCCGATCAAGGTACAGGGTCAGTGAGTCAATAGTCCAACCGGTGGGTCAGTAATTAGCCCGCATTGACCCGGTCTATATTAAAAATTTTAAGATTATATTATATATAAGTATTAAAATTGATAACACAAGTAAAATGTATTAGTAAATAAAAAATTTAAATAACAACTACTTAAATTAAAACATAAGTCCAGTTTTTAATTTTTTTTAAAAAAAAAACAAAAGAAGTGCAATAAGCAATAATGAGGGTGCAGGAAGCAAATTCGACCCAAATAATTAGGCATGACAACTTGACCTGCATCCGTCGACACCCGGCCGAACCCGCCCCGAAGTCAACGGGGAAAAACCGAGTTGACCGGTTTCGGGTTCGATTTTTCCCGGACGGGGACGGTTTTGGTAATACTGATATCCGCCCCGCCTTTGTCCCCGCACCACTATAGTAAATTACAAAAACACCCTTATATATATATAATAAGAAAACCTCAGTCCCTCACCCTCAGTCCCTCACCCTCACTTCTCATTCTCGAGTCTCGACGGCTGGAGGGCTGCTAGACGACAACTGCTTCTCTCTTTCTCTCGTTCTTTCTTTCTTCTCTTCTTGTAAGTTCAAGCCTTGTACTGGTTTCTTTGTTCTCTTCCACTCTCGGGTCTCGACCATCGTTTTCTCGCACTCGTGAAGTTACTGAAGTGCATGTGAAGGTGAAGCTTGCTGTACTGAGAGATTCGAGTTGGGACCATCGAGTTGGGCTTTCTTTACAATATCAACTTGACTGACTGACGTGAGCATTTGTTTCTTCAGTTGCCTTCTTCGAATTTAAGTTTGTCTTTGTGCTTATGGTTTGGTAATTTCTTTTGAACTGAATCCCAACTACTGTTGCCATTATAGGATAATATAATTATTTTGAGGTTTTATTCTATTTAAATGAGCTGGTATCTGTATTGCAAACCTTATTAAAAGGGGTTTTTGAGTCGGAAACAGGTGTGTTTTTCTTATTATAATTGGATTTGGCTGGCAAGAGTGCGGGTAGTGTTTTATGCATTTTAGCTGTTGATTTTTTGTGTTTTTTTGTTCCTGCTTGCTCCATTGACTACATTGTACCAATATTATATTACAAGCTTTACAAACATAAAAAGCTACTTGATGACTTAACCAGAACACATACACACCCATCGATTTTAGATAGCAAACTAAATTGTAGCTTATTAGAATTTTGCTTGCAAATGTTGAAATACAATTACAACACCGGAAACACAGCTCACGGTAATGTTCTGCAATTGATTGGATGTATAAGACAGAACCTCTTCCCTCTATCTGTTAAGTGATTTGTGTTAAGTTGGAGTCGCTATTAAGTTAGAACTTTGCTTGAACACTCTATCTGAATGCTTTTATTTGCAACTGATTTAAGTTTGGGTCTGCACATTTGGTTGGTCATGAACCATGAGATGTTATCCTTTAATTAAGCCCCATAATGCAATACTGATTTCTTTGTGCTTAGCCCGTGCAAAGCTCTGAATCATTGTGAATAAATTTGAGTCTTCCGTTTTTTCTTTCAAAAATTAATTAAGATATTGTTTCATTTATACTACGAGCTTCTTCTTCTTTTTTATTTTTTTTTATTTTGATAGGAGAGATGGTTTATACTATGAGCTAGCAATACTGTTTGTGTACGTGATTCAACTGCATATATGTTTCATCTCTATGCGATTTGGTTGCTTTTGTTTCTTTTATTTTCTTTGTTTTTGAATGTGCACTTGGCCAATCCTAATGTGTGCTACTGATGAAACACCATTTGCTTTTTTTTTTTTTTTTTTTTTTTTTTTTTTTTTTTTTTTTTTTTTTTTTTTTTTTTTTTTTTTTTTTTTTTTTTTTTTTTTTTTTTTTTTTTTTTTTTTTTTTTTTTTTTTTTTTTTTTTTTTTTTTTTTTTTTTTTTTTTTTTTTATATTTATCTTAGTTACTTTGTGGTAAGAACAAATGGGTGTTGCTGAGTGCATCTAATACCTGGAATATCAAATTTCAACTTCAATGAGATTTTCTTAGTGTTTTATTTGCTTTAGCATATTGTTGTTAGTGTTTTATGATCTGGTTCTTCGTTTTTCTTTTGTTAATATGCCAGTTTATATGAGAAAGTGTTATTTTTTTGTTTTGGATTTTTATGTGGTTTGAATCTGTGAGGAAGAAGACGATTGTGGTGGTGTATGTTTGTGGGTTATAGAAATGGATTAAAGAATGTGAAAGTTGTCTTTGATGCTGTATTTTTGGACCAAAATCACTGATTCATCAAACTAGGGGGATCAAAATAGCCTTTTAGGCTTTTAGCCTTGTTTATATCACAAGTTTTCATGTGCCCCTTTTAATAACAGAATGTGAAAGTTGTCTTTGATGCTGCCATCAAAGTGGTTCTTCAACCACCAAAGCAAAAGAAAAAGAAGAGAAAGGCACAGAAAGCTTGCTCAATATTGTGATTAAGAATCAAAAGGCTTGCTCAACATTGTGATTTAAGAACCAGAAATTAATTGGAGGTATTGACTGTCTGGCCAACCTTTAATGCTGCCTCTCCATTGGTTTGTGTTGTTTTGTTCCCTATCCTCTGTAGCAGAGAGCAGGAAGTTGTGTATAGTTTGGACTGACTTCTTAGGCCTTATAATCAATCACATGATTACTGCCTTGTCTCATTTCATACTCTGTAATTAAAACTAGCTCAATTACATAGCTCGGTGCCTACTTATTTCCTTCTACTATTATTATATGTTAGTAGCCCACGAAAATTCTGTTTGCTTTGTGAATGTGGTCATATTCATTTGGCCTTTGTGATGTCTTCTATGAATTTCTTTAATGATTTTGGCCACTTGCACATTTTAAATTTTAACACTTAAAAGGATGTTATTGAAGGATAATATTTCATTTTGGATCATGGGATGTACTATCAATATTTTGTATACTTTTCATTTGTATGACAATGTCAATTACTAACTCTTGTAGTATAGTTTTTTTTTTTAATTTGAATTACTTGAAGAAACATGAATTTGAAGTGGAATAATCACAACCACAACCAGTAATTTCTCCTGAACATACTGAACCTTCAAATCAATGGGCTTTTCAAGCTGGTTAGCATCATAGCATGGTATTACTCTGACTCTGAACTTCTGGACATTGCTTCCTATGTGAATTTTTAATTTGAATTTTTAAGTGTTCGGGGACGGGGGCGGGAATGGGGCAAATTTTTGGCCCCCGTCGGTTTTCGGGGGCGGGGCGGTTTTTTTTTTTTAGAGGCGGGGGCGGGGGCGGTATAAGCAAAAACCGCCCCCAACCGCCCCCGTTGCCATGCCTACAAATAATAGCTGCCCTAATTCCCAATATATAATCATCTCTTCAAAGCTTTCCTCTTAAAAGCTGCCGCTGCGCCTTTGCTTTTGCCTTTGTGCAGCTATTGTCTTTTAGACATGACAATGAGATCTGAATCCGTGGGTATCCGCCCGAACCCGCCCCGATTTTAATGGAGAAAAATCGAATTTTTTTAGGTTCGGATTCGAGTTCAGGTTTTCTCCTCAACATGTATTCGGGGCAGGAGCGGGTTTGGTATTGAAAATATCCGCCCCGTCCCCGTCCCCGTCCCGCCATTAACTGACTTAATGAATTACAAATATACCCTTATATATATAAAAGGAGAAAAACCAAAACCAAAACCCTAAGCCTCACCCTCTGACCCTCACTTCTCAATCGCGACTCTCTCCACTCAAGAAGTTTCTCCTCACCAAAGCCGTCTTCGTCGACGACGACACCTTCTCCAAAGCCTCCCTCGCCACCGACCAAGCCCGCTCCATCAAGCTCCTCCACACTGTTGTGCGCTCCTCGTCGAATCTTGTCCCACCAATCTCTCTCTCTCTCTCTCTCTCTCTCTCTCTCTCTCTCTCTTCATTTTCTCTGCACTCTTCACCTATTTTTCCCCAAATCGTACGCACGAAACTCACACAGATACGAGGTTAGTTTCTTCAATCCAACGTTGTTATTCTATGTTTCTGTCTCCCCTTCAATTTTTTCCTTCATTTACCTATGTAACTTGCTATTCAATAGAAACCCATTTGTGAATTCTTCTCAATTTGAATGATTTTTGCTCAGATCCCGTCATAATGGCCTGTGATTGGTGCTTGTGTGATGTTGTTGTTGTGGGTCGTTGGTTTCATCGTTTGTTTTCAATACTACAATGATTTGGGTCATGACTCATGAGACTTGCATTTCATTCTTTGTCCAAGTCCTCGAGATTCAAACCAAGTGTTCATTTTCAAACTTTGTTTTGGGGTTTGTGTTTTGTGTTATTTGGATGTGGGGGGCTTTTAGGAATGAGGACTTGTAGATTTGTGAATGAAGATTGGAGAACAGCATTGATGTGTTTGTATTTATTTTTCTTCTTTTTTTTTTTCCTTGTGCTTGCAGAACAGGGTTCATGTGTTTGTGCTTGCAGAACAGTTTTCATTAGTGTTTTTTTTTTTTTTTTTTTCATGAGGTTATTCATCTGCATATATAATCATAAGAACTGTGCGAGTATGCAAATGAAGATAGCAGGCCCGTTTTTTTGAGGGTTTTCAGACAGTTAAAGTAAGGCCACTCGCTATCTCTCGTAGCCGCCAGCTAAAGTTTTGTTTCGGAATTCTGACTTTCCTTACTCTCTCTTTTAAAAAAGAACCGTTCTTTGCTCTGGGTATGCAGATTTCATACGCAGAACATTCTTCACTGCAAATCATCAATGGATTCCTCTGCCAACATCAAAGAGAAAGAGAAAGTGCAAGTGCAACCCACACCTGAAGAAGACCCCGAGAAGAAAAGGAAAAAGGAAGAAAAGGTTTTCCCATCTTCATCATCTTATCCTTATTGTTTTACTAATCGGGGTTTGCATTAATGGGATTCAAGAAAAAAATGTGCTTTCTGATACCCTTTTGTTAGTTGCAATGATTTATTAGACTGTTGCGATTTGCCAAGTTTCTTTTATTTGGGTGGAATAATATTATAATACTATCCACTGGTTGCTGATTTTTACTTTCTCATGTCACAATTTTGTTGCTTTGTCTCAGGCTAGAGAGAAGCAATTGAAGAAAGAGAAGTTTCTTCAGAAGCAAGCTCAGGTGACTAGGGTTCCTGATTTCCCTGTGCAATTGCAACATTTGATTTAATTTGATTTTGCTGTGTTTTTGCAGTTCCTATGTGGTCTTTCTCAATTTGATATTGTGAATAATGTTTAGAATCTCCACTTTTTTTTTTCTGTCTTCCTTTTGGTGCTGGCAGCAACAAGCACAGCAATCATCCAATGCTTCTACTTCTAAAAAGAGTGAAAAGAAAGTTGTGAAGCGTGGTGGGGAGGGTGAGAATCCTGAAGATTATGTTGAT
>PYAF01003299.1:1616467-1637288 GCA_007407185.1 Glycine tomentella
AGAAAAAAAAAAAGCTTTAAATTGAAAACATCACGTGAAGTATTGTTTAAAAAAAATGTTATTAAAATAGCATTATAAAATATGCTATAACTAATGAAATAAACTGTTATGTTACTATGTTACATTAACAACTTTGTTGTAAAAAAAAACTAATTTAATCAAACAAACATATAATATTATATTACTATTAAATTTATATATGTCTATTTGTTTCATAAGATAATCAAATAAGTGACAAATTAATTTACTGTAATACATGTACATTTGTTAGAACAGAAACACTTCATTAAGTATTAAAACTCTTAATTTCTCTCAACTATTATTTTATAACATTATAATATTATATTACTATTACATTTACATATGTCAAGCTTTTTTTTTTTCTCTCTCTTAGTCTATACGAACACAAGACGTTTATGGATTATTTTTATCAATTTATTTATCCTGTCACACATACATCGTTTCTCTCTCTTAGTCTATATGAGTACAAGGTGTTTATGAATTACTTTTATCAATTTTTTCTACTGTCATGACACATACATCACTAAGTTGAAAAAATATTTATAATTAATAAATAATTACAGATATTTATTTGAAATATCAAATATACATAAAAAAGAAGAAGAAAATTTTCACCTAACATGTTTTTGATCCAATATTTTTTATGACCCCTTCTACTCTAATCTATTTTGGACACCTAAGACGAGCATCTGCACTAATAAAATTATAAGTACGGACACTATTCTAATAGTTCCATATGAACAATCTTTTCATTCCCCAAAATAGTAAAACAAAATCCAATAATTGAGTTAAATTAAACGGAGTAACTCCACAATTGAGTTATACTTGTTAAGGTTTTAATAACTTTGTTGTTGACTATTATTTTTAAAAAAAACTATGTACGGAGAGCAAATGATATTTGTTTCGAAGATATTCGTTCTTCCCTAGTTAAAGATTACCTCTTGTCCAATTGAACGGCAATTTGAAACGGTTGTTTAATCTCTGAAAAGAAAACAGACAAGGAACAAGAGTTTGGAAAAATGAATTTACCTCATTTTAAGAAAGGGGGAATGCATTTTAAAAATATATAAAATATGCTTATAAAATTATTATAAAAGAATATTATATTTGAACAATTATATAATTTGTTATATATGTAATTAAGTATATGTTTTATCACAATTTTAATTACTGTTCTTCTAATCAACATTTATAATTTCACTTTAATTGTCTTTTAAAATACTCTATCTTAAAAGTATAAAGAAAAAAAAAAGAAAAAAAGAAGAAGGCATGCGGCTAGGAGAAGAAACTTAACTGCGAATCAACCATCATAAATTAATAGACTTTTTGGTTGAAGCACAATACTCCTGTCAACATTTTGATTTGGGAATTGACAAAAGGAAGGAAGATACAAATTAAAAGAACGGATAAAATATTTCAAGACAAATTAAAGAAATTTAAATTTTAATACTGATATTAGTTTTGAAATCATAGACACATCTTTTCTAATACGGTTAAATTTATCTTATATTATAAAATTAAAATACATAACTCGAAGAGTGAAACTTCATTTTCTCCATTAAATACTTTAATTTTAATGCTTTATCATTAATTAAACACTTAATTATACACTGTTTTTTTAATCCAATACGGTTAGCCTAAGATCATATGCACATTCCTAAAATGTATTATATGCAAAATAAAGAAAAACTAAATATGTATATGTTAAGTAAATTAATGACCTACACACAAACTTTCATTTTTTTTAAATCACATCAATAAGGTTTGAATGATTGGGAATTTTGACAAATAAAATATGTAAAAGATTAATTTGGAGACTAATTCTAGGATAGACCACCTTGTTAGGTTGTTCATGATGAACCATAATTCTCAACCATTAGATCAATCTTGTTATCACATATTTGTTCACACCAAATCCTTATTGCAACCCCTTCGGTCATTATTCATCGTTGCTAAAAGTGATTTTTGCTGATTACGACATTATAAGATTTGTCGTTCATATTTTATGACATACATTATATATTGTCTTTAGTGAAATTACAAGGTTTATCCTTGAAAGAACCTTAAAAGACACATATCACCATATTGATTAAAGATAATAGAGTTGGACGATTTTGTTATACATATAAGAGAATTAAGTTGTTGGATAATTTGTTACCATCATGATTCAATTATTTCAATATAATTAAGGATGTTGACTTGATAATTTTAATGTATGATGCGTATTTATAATTTGAATATTCATGTCATCAGATGATCTAAGTGGAAAAATATTAAATTATTTTAATCAAATAATGATCCATGTATGTAATTATGAAATTACTTTAAAATAAATTAAGAATGCCTAGCTAATGTGATGATTGATATAGTTAAAATTGTATTAAAGTCATTGAGGTTATTTAATTTTTTTATAGGGTTATTTAGATTTATTAAAATTAATTTCCTGTCTTCTCACTCCATAAAAAGAGATAGTTTTGCAATTGAAAATAAATTCTTAATTTTATTTATTTATTGAAAAGATTATAAAAGAGGCTCGACCTAGATAATTCCTAAGAAGAATTGACTCTAGGTGAGGGAAGGATAAGCATCCCAAACTAACATATATTGGGGTTTGATGAGCCCCAGTACACAGTAGCAAGAAAATGAGCACATCTAGCTTGTGTTCTCTATCAACAAGAGAAAAGGAAAAAAAAAGGTTAATTTGAAAGGGAGGTTAAGTTATTTAATTTCCCTCTGTTAGTTTTCATTTAAAACGTAACTCACAACTTCTTAAGAGTTTTGCCAGAAAGAAATAATGATATTCAAATTAGAAAGTGTTCTATGTAATATAGACACATTGAAAATGGAGCAAGAGAAGAGAAATTCTTTCAGAAACAAGAAGAAAATTAAAACACTATTAGAGATTGCAAAATATGGATTCAGATAAATTCCCAAACCCTATTTTAAAAGTTATAGAAAATGATATATGTAAGAAATGTGTTATCTAAACTCCCTAAATAGCTAAAGTTATATTTTTAACCACAAGAAATTATTCGTTTAGCAGTAGCATTTTTGCTTACATTCTATCCATGCAATGAATGAGTTCAGATATAGTTGAAGCATATATAAGCCAGAGACTATAACAATTCAATTCACACGCCATGTAGCTAGCTAATGTGGCATACGATAAACGACATGGAAGAGAATTGTTTTATACTAATTGCTGAATGAGGCTAGGAATCATTCTTTGCTGGTAGCCACCCATGCATTGGTTCAATTAATCGAATTGACAATTGTATCTCATATGGCAATATCCACTTGTGGCACGCCAGTTTTAAGCTTTCTGGTGTATGACTTAGTTGTAACTATTATCTGACTTTCCATAAATAAAAAGTGGATAGGATCATATATAGAAACATAATCAACACATACCCATTGCTCCAATTTTAGGATAGGAGCACGTATCCTGATCCATTGCTCGACTTTTTTTTATGTACATGCAGCGATTAATTGATCTCTCTTAAAAGAGATAGATATGAAAATACGTCTAATTATCCGTTCGAGACACAATCTAAATTGCAATTGCAATAAGTTTGAGAAGTCAAATTTATTCAAGATAAAAGATTATTCAAGATCTTTGAGTCACTTAAAAAGTCTAATAGGTTCATCTGTATTCTATAAAAAAAGGGTTTATTTGTGTGGTGGATCAACATGTTTCTTTTTACATGTTTTATGACCTAGACTTTTTTAATTACTCTTGTCTATATTAATATGACTATTTAAGCTAATATATTTGTTGACTTATTTGTAAGTAATATTGTGAAACAAATTGTTTGGGAGAGGAGACCTTTAACATAGATATTATTATACTTGTTTCAAATTTGAGTCTCGATGAAAAAGAAAAGGTAATTGAAAAAAATTTCATTAAAATTGACTAGTTAGATTTTTTTTTTTTAAAAATTTGATTATCAATAAAACTGATAAATATTTTATATCATAAATTAATTTGTTAAAACTTCAAAAAAAAGTATTTTTTAATAAGCACAAAAAAAGTATTTTTAATAAGCTAAAAATATATTTTTAAAAACAGAAACAATTTAAACAAACATATATCAAAAATTTATTTATTTTATTAAAATAAATATTATTTTCAAAAAATAAATTTAAACAAACCCATCCATATATGTCATGGCCACCAAAATAATCTTTGTTGATTGGGTAAATTATATTCACAAATTTTATATGTAGTCCTTTTCTTAAGAGCACACATTGTAACACTTATTTTATAAATTTATATTAAAATATGTCAATAATTTATTTTTTGTTTAGTTTCTCTAGAAAATATTTTTTAATTAAATATCTAATTAAATAAGATGTTTAGTTTTCTTAATTACTATAATTAAATTTTAATTTCCATTAAATATAAGTAAATATTTATAATTATCTTTAAGATAATATTTTATTAATTACATTATCTTAAATTTTTAAATAAAATGTTTTAGTCATCTATATGTTTATTTTAATTATATTTTTATTATCATTAAAATAATTATTTTAAACAGTTTGAAATCTATACTTTTTATATATATTTTAGGCAAAAATTAAAGATTTGCTATTATCTTTCTTTTTTTGGTATATAGGTAGGAAATAGTGATTTGCTAGCAGACCTAATGTGAAACACATTTAAATACTTGATAAAGTTCATTTACATTATTCTTTATATGTTTTCGGCAAAAAAATCAAAATACTATTTTTTTTTTTAAATTTCCAATTTATAGTAGTTTTGAAAGTATTTACCAAAATACTGCTATCAGTCGCGCCCCACCTGGGCGTGACTTGTTCTGTCGCTAATTCGGTTGTTAACACTTTTGCGACAGAATATTGGGCGCGACCAAAAAATTATGTCGCAAAAAGTGTTAGAGACTGAAATAGAGACCGAAATTAGCCTACGACTTTAAAATCAATTTTTTAATTTACGGTATATTTTTTCAATTTTCTTCTCATTTTGATCTATAATAATCATAACATCCACATGACTATTGCATGTCGTGGAGTTGAGTTTAGTTTGAGGTTAATTGAACTTGCATTATAAGGTGATCAAACTTGATTGAACAATCAAGCTGCATAATTATTTTAAAAATTATATTTGTCATAAATTTTGATTGATTAATAGTGTATTTTTTTTTACAGTAACCATAAGTTGAAACATTTTAGTTATTATTATTATTTTTTAAAATAACCAAAACCAAGCTGTGCGAGTATGCAAATGAAGATAGCAAGCTCGTTTTTTGAGGGTTTTCACACAGTTAAGGTAAGGCCACTCGCTATCTCTCGTAGCCGCCAACTAAAGTTTTGTTTCGGAATTCAGACTTTGCTTACTCTCTCTTTTCAAAAAGAATGGTTCTTTGCTTTGGGTATGCAAATTTCATACACAAAACATTCTTCACTGCAAATCATCAATGGATTCCTCTGCCAACATCAAAAAGAAAGAGAAACTGCAAGTGCAACCCACACCCGAAGAAGACCTCGAGAAGAAAAGGAAAAAGGAAGAAAAGGTTTTCCCATCTTCATCATCTTATCCATATTGTTTTACTAATTGGGGTTTGCATTAATGGGATTCAAGAAAAAAATGTGCTTTCTGATACCCTTTTGTTAGTTGCAATGATTTATTAGACTGTTGCGATTTGTCAAGTTTCTTTTATTTGGGTGGAATAGTATTATAATACTATCCACTGGTTGCTGATTTTTACTTTCGCATGTCACAATTTTGTGGCTTTGTCTTAGGCTAGAGAGAAGCAATTGAAGAAAGGGAAGTTTCTTCATAAGCAAGCTCAGGTGACTAGGGTTCCTGATTTCCCTGTGTAATTGCAACATTTGATTTAATTTGATTTTTCTATGTTTTTTGCAGTTCCTATGTGGTCTTTCTCAATTTGATATCGTGAATAATGTTTAGAATCTCCACTTTTTTTTTCTGTCTTCCTTTTGGTGCTGGCAGCAACAAGCACATCAATCATCCAATGCTTCTACTTCTAAAAAGAGTGAAAAGAAAGTTGTGAAGCATGGTGGGGAGGGTGAGAATCCTGAAGATTATGTTGATCCCGATACTCCATCGGGTGAGAAGAAGCGTATGGCTTGGCAAATGGCCAAACAGTATAGTCCAACTGCCGTGGAGAAATCGTGGGTGTTAATTCCATCATTATGCTCATTGTAATTTAAATTTATGAAATGCTTAACTTTTATGTTTGCTATAATGTAGGTGGTATGAGTGGTGGGAGGAATCACGGTATTTTGTGGCAGATGCTAACAGCTCCAAAATTACTACACACTATTATCACTATCATCGTCGTCTTCATTGTCATCATTATAACTACCATTAAATTGTTGTCGCAACCATCATTATTTTCATCTCTGTTGTAGAAACCACCACCGCACTATCACCATTGATTCCACCACTCACACCATCGTCATTACTATAGCCACCATTGTCACCACCATAACAAACACTATCACTTCTACCACTGTCACCACAATCTAATCATCACTACTGTCCCTGTTGTCATTGTCGTCGTTGCCTCCATAAGCATCACCACCGCTGCTATGGTGACTGTCACTATCACTACCATCACTTATTATTATCTGTTCTGTACTATGGTGAGTACTAAACATTGGTTATAATTATGTTTATCCCGCTCTTAACAGATCATATCCTATCATATTTTAACCATGAATTGAGCCCGTAATAGATACCTGGTATTGACATGTTGCTTCAAACATTTATGTTAACCCTTGATTTTCGTATTTGTTTACTTTGCTAATAATTTTTCTCTTGATTTGCGTTATATTTGTCTCGTTATTTTTCCATTATGTTATGTTTTATCTTTGCTTTCAATGCCTTTAATTGTTTTGTAAGTGCATAAATTATCCAAATTTAAATTGATGGTCGATATTTATTTCCTCAACAAAATAATCAGAAATAGACTATGTAGAAATGCAAGCATTTTCTGATATTGTGTTTCCGTGTCCAGATTGTGAGTTAGGATAATATTTTTCCATTTACATAACTTAGGTGTTGTGATGTTGTCACACTATTTTCGAACAAAAGATCCCAACAATTTAGAATTGAGATTCTTCTTTTTTTACATTTTTTTTGTAAACAAAATTCATTCATATGAAGTACAAGGAGTAATTTTGCCTATTTACAATGAATGATGAAACATTGAAACCAGTCTACACAAAATCAGGTTACAAGATAGCTAAATAACAGATTCTTTTATAATAGGAACCTAGACATACATACCAGGATTTTTTACCCATTCATGGAATGACATGTAACCTTGAGTACATTTGTCATTGATCCAAGGTCAAGATCTGATCCTTCATTCCTTCATATTGCATTTTGATTCACTGAAATGATATATTTCTTGTCAATAGACCAGACCCTTATTGCCATCTAAATAACTAACCAGAAATTCCTATAGCTCTTGATGCTAATATATATGGGCATGAAAAGATGAGATGTTGAGGAGATTTATCCTTTTCTTTGCACAAAGGAAAAAACTTAGATACTAGTACTTTAGGTGTTGTTCTACAATCAGAATTGGAATTCGATCTACCTCAATAATTCGTATAATAGAGGTTTGCATTAAAGAATTATAAAGGTTATTACTAAGGTAAAACCTAAATTTTGATTCCAAAATAGAAATTTTTTTTGGCGGCGGCACCCTCCTCTTCGACGAACGATCGCCTATCTTCTTCTCATCACCTTCCCTCTCCTAACTCTCCCATGACGACGTCTGTACCTACTTCAAACTCAAGAACTTTCTCTCTTTAACTTCGTTTTTCATTACGACATTTAGTTTAACACTTTGTGTGCATCTAAGTTAGACATTTTTATTGAAATCCGCTGATATGATTTTTTCCTTTCGCACAAACAGATTATTGCCTTATTTTTAGAAGTCTGATTTCAAGTTTGATGTGTAACAACACATTATGATGTATATGTTGCTCTTTGACAATGGTGGAGGTGTCGTTGATGCTGAGAATACAGATCCCGTGGTGGCACCACGACGCGTAGGTGGTGATGCATTCAAAGAATTTGGAGTAGACAATCATTGAGAATAAAAATCTTGTGGTGCCCTTTATCCTAACAGTGCCTGACGCATCGACGGAGGCTAGCCACTCGTCGTTGGGGGTAAATCGCACCATCGTGGCAAAGTATGCGTGGTCCCGGTAGAGGGATACATGGAGAGGTTCTGGAGGCTCATGATGACGATCGATCTACCATTGGTGTAGAGATGTAGTTGGACTTGCGTTCGTCGAAGATCGGAATCTTGCGATCGTGTTGTCATTTGAAAATGAGAGATGAAAATGGGGAAAAAGAAAAAAGGGAGTGGGCCTTCATCGTCACTAGTCACCTCCGGCAGCTATGAATGACGACAAGTCATTTTCCAGTTGTAGGTCACGCGGAGGAGGGTGGTCACCAGCTGAAGAAAAGAAGTACAGGGAGAAAATGGGAAAAAAAAATCTAGTGTAGAGGCGCAGTTGCAAGTCAAAGTACCTTTATTTTTTTAATAAAATAGATTATTAAACTAAATTAAATATAAAAATAAAAAATCATGTGTCACGCCATATCATTGATACCTCTCTGACTTGGTCTGGTAAGTGTATAGGTGATGTGTCCAACTAATTGACATATCATCACATTTGGACGGAAACTTAAGATAGAGATCTTTGACAAAATTTTTGAAGTTTCATGGATATAACTAGATTTTTTTTAATGATCAATTGCAAAATTTGAATAGATTTTAAGGATATTCAACTTATTTAAACCTATTTAAAACATATTTTATAAGCAAAATGAAAAAAAATCCAAAATAAACATGATATTCATGAGTTATACATCATGAGACAATTTTATTTAATAAAAAATAAAAAAATTACAGAAAAAAATAAAGGCTTAAGTATCTTTAAACTAACTATTTTAAGATGAGGTTAGTGGTTACTTTCAAATTCAACGACATCTGTGAAAATATCAAAATATATATATATATATATATATATATATATATTATATTCTATGACATTCCTTCACCATGATTCCAAAGCATGACTGAAGTTAACAAATGATACACAAAAAGAAATTAAATATATTCAATTATATATTAACATTTAAATTTTTACATTTTAATAATACACCATCCACTTTAATCACATCCTCTTTTTTAATTGATCATAATATGACATTGATCAAATAATTACTTATAATCGCAAAATAAATATATATTATCTAATAAATTATTATATGAAATGAATTTAATTAGAATGTATTGTAAATGATTTTTTTTTATATTATCATTTAATTATTAGAAGAGTTTGTTAGTTGAGTTGGATGCATGATTTATTATAACTCATTGGTACATGTCTTTGATATTTATGTATAAAAAAATATTATCATTTAATTAATTATAATTTATCATGTATTAAAAGTTATATTTAAGATAATTTAAAGTAAGGCTCATTTCAAATCGCATATCACAAAAATGAATGAATTTCCTTATATCACATATTGTCAATCTTTGAGTTATGTCATTGCCTCAATAAGAGGTTTATTAAACAACCCAAAAATAAAATGAGAGGTTTGTATTGACAGTAGGATAAGAGGTCAGCTATTTAAGAAATTATAGATTTTTTTTTTAAAAAGTTAAGTAATAAATGAAAGTTTAATAAGCATAAATTAATAGTGTAAATTTTTTATATTCTAAATCAGTAGAAATTATTCATATATGACTTTTGAATAATTATCATAAATATAAACAAATTTTTCATACCTCATGATTCATGAATGAAAATATGAAAGAATGTTTTTCTAACAGTAAAAAAAAGAAAGAATGAAAGACACTTCTAAGAATATGTATTATTTATTGAATAATAATAATAATTCAATGCATTGTTTCTGCAGCTGATTTACTGAAACCACGAATATACTATTCTGTTGCATGCATGCTTATGGTAATTAAATTAAATCAATCAGTCAATAGTCATTTTTGTCTCTTAATGTGTAGAACATTGATATATTTGTCTCCGAAAGATGGAAATTCAAATTTTTGTACTTGAAAGTAAAAAAAAGTGTAACAAATCTATCCATCCATTAACTTTCGTCCGTTATCGTTAATTGAAAGAATATAGTGACACATTCAAGGACGAATTTGTCAGCGCTCTACACATTTAGGGACAAATTTGTCAACTCTCTATCAAAAATATAATTTAATCTTCATATTCTGCCTTTTTTAATCATTGCAAGTATAAAATTATAATAAACACTTAAAAATTAGGAAAGCAAGTATAAGTTAAAACAAATATAATAATAAGCATATTATTGATTAATAAGCATAATTTTTTTGTTGCTCTGAAATTTTTATTGTAACAACATTAGGTAATGAAAAAATCAAGTTGAGTCTCATTTTTTTTGTAAGAATTAACTTAATGGCTATGCATTTTTGTTTGAGTCTCATATTTTGAGTAAAGTATTGTCACAGGGAAGATAGAAATTCTTGTATTGACTACAAGTTCTACCCTAGAGAATGTGTGGCGACACAACATAAGTTGGTAATTCTAAAGGTTCGGTTCAACAAAGTTCTTAATTTGAGGAAGAAGGCTCAAAACCCAAGGATAAGATGATGGAGGCTAAAGGAGGAAAAACAAATAGATTTTAAGGAAAACATGTTGCGTGAAGGACCGTGCGAGTTTATTGGAGAAACTAATGAAATATGGAATAAGAGGACTATGTGTGTCCAAAATGTGGGAAGAAGGGTACTGGGTGAAAGTAAAGAAAATAAAGTTCTAACAAAGGAAACATGGTGGTGAAATGGAGAGGTGCAGGAGGCTATTAAACAAAAGAATGAATGCTTTAGATCTTTGCATAAATGTCTCAATGATGAAAATTTGCAAAAGTTTAGAGAAGCGAGAAAAAATGCAAAGGAAGTAGTGCGGGAAGCTAGAGACAAGGTTTTTGACGATTTGTATAAAAATATTGGGAGCAAGGATGATGAAAAAAGTTTTTACAAACTTGATAAAATGAGGGATAAGAAGAGTAAAGATCTCACCCAAGTTAGATGTATCAAGGATGAAAATCAAAAACTTTTGATAAGAGATGAAGATGTAAGTGAAAGATGTATGAACTATTTTAACAAACTTTTTAATGGGGATGTTGATAAAAGTGAGGTAGATTTGGAGAACGTTTTTGATGATCTGAATAGAAGATTTGTGCGTAGAATTAATACATATGAAGTTAAGGAAATTTTAAAGAGGATGGAGAATAATAAAACTTTGGGACTCGATGACGTCCCTATTGAAGTGTGGAGAGGCTTGAGAGATATGATAATAAAATAGTTGACCAATCTTTTCAATAAGATTCTTCAAACAAATACGATGTCTTATGCTTGGAGGAAAAGTATGCTTGTGCCTATTTACAAAAATAACGGAGATATCCACATTTGTTCTAACTATAGAGGCATCAAGCTCATGAGTCATACTATGAAATTGTGAGAGAGTTATTGAACATCGGCTAAGGAGGGAGACCAAAGTTTCCATAAATCAATTTGGATTTATGCCAAGAAGGTGTACCATGGAAGTTATTTTCTTGATGTGATAATTAATGGAAAGGTATCGGGAAAAGAAGAAAGAGTTACATATGATGTTCATAGATCTTGAGAAAACATACGATAGGGTTCCAAGAAAAGTCTTATGGTGGACTCTTGAAAAGAAAATGGTAACATTAAAGTATGTTAATGCAGTCAAGGATATGTATGATGGGGATACTACATGTGTGAAAGCTTGTAATAAAACATCAAGGGATTTCCCTATCACGGTAGGTGTTCACCAAGGTTCAGCTCTTAGTCCTTATCTCTTTGCCTTAGTGATGGATGAACTAACGAAAGATATTAAAGAGAAAGTGTCATGGTGTATGCTTTTTGCAGATGATATCGTGCTTATTGATGAGACTAAAGATGATGTTAATAGGAAAAACTTGAATTGTGGAGAAACACTTTGAAATCTAAAGGATTCACGATAAGCAAGAACAAGACAGAGTATATAAAATGTGAGTTTTCGCGGGGAAGAGACGGTGGTCAAGACACAGTGCATCTACTTGGTCAAGAGGTACTCAAGAAGATGTTTTTAGATACTTAGGATCAATTTTGCAAAAAGATGGTGAGATTGATGAGGATTTAACTCATAGAATCAGAGCAGGGTGAATGAAATGACGGAGTATATCTGGGTTTTTGTGTGACCGCAAAATTCCCCTTAAGCTAAAAGGAAAATTTTATAGAACAATTGTAAGACCAACAATGTTATATGGAGCGGAGTGCTGGTCAGCACATTGGCAACATGAGCACAAAATAGGGATAGCAGAAATGAGAATGTTAAGGTAGATGTGTGATTATACGAAGATAGATAAGATAAGAAATAGGATGTTCGACTAAAGGTAACAGTAGTTCTGGTGTGTGAAAAGATGAGGGAGCATAGATTGAGATGGTTTGGACATGTTATGAGACGATCACTGGATGCTCCCGTTAGATCAAGATTTTGTTACCAAGAGCTCGACACAAAGAGAGGTAGAAGTCGACCGAAATTCACATGGGAAAAGGTATTTAAATAAGACCTAATAGAATGAGATATAGATTGACGGACGGTGTGTTTTAGGACAGAATAAAGAAAAACTATAAGCTTGGTGGAAGGTTAAACTCATTAGTATGTCTATGTTCCAGTCGTTCCTTTTATTAGTTTTTTTCCTTCCCATTTCTTTCTTCCTCTTTTCACCCTTCTTTTATTTTAGTTTATTTTTCTTTTCTTTTGTCTTATTTTCCCTTTTTCTTTCCATCTCCCTTTCTCTTTCTTTGTCTTTTTTTGGATCTATCATTAAGTTCATTTACCACATATCTCAATTAACTTGGATTAAAGATGCTGTTGATGTTAATGTTGATGATAATGTATTCAATGAGATTCATATAACGTTTTAATTGGTTAATAATCAAGTTCCATCCGAAGTTAGGTGCATTTTGATATCTTGGAATTCATTTTTTTTTTGGCTGACAAGTTTTTAGGAAATCATCTTGTTGACTTCCACCGAAAAAATTTAACTAGATTGATTGAGTAATTTGAGTAAGTTATTGTAAACTCGATCTATCACATGCCTTTGATTTCTTAATTGATAAAAAAATATTGCTGCTATCCACACAAAAATTTTATGCCTAATACGTGGGCCTTTGTGGTTTACATTTTTCATAAACAACATAATTGTTCTCCACATAATAAAAAGCCATGGAGGCTCTAGTGGATATTCTCTGAGGATAACTAAAACTAGCAACTCTCAGCCACTTCATATGCTTCCATGCCACACATCACTAATACAACTCTCATGTCACAAAGTTCAAAATAGAACCGTTGGCATTCTGTCTTTTAATGAATTTAGGATATGGAATAGAATTAGAGTGGGCCATTTGTGTTTTCATAAGGAACTTATAGTAGAAGTAGAAGGAGCGGGAGTTTCTTTCAACAACTTTATGAATAGCTTGAAAGGGATAACTTATTACTCTGTCTTAACTGAGATATAAGAAAGAAAATATGCTGAATCACATTCATTAAAAAAATTAATTAACATCATTTAATTTTGATAATCTCAATAAAAAAATTACTTTATTTTCTAAAGTATCATCTATATTCATTGTATAGGACAAAAATAAGATTATTAGAAATAACATTTTCATTAAATAAAAGATATTTTAAAGATAGTAATTAAATAGAAGAAAATTAGTTAAAACTTACTTATATTTTAGTATAATACACATTAGATTCTTTTTTTTGTTATATTTTAGTTCGGAGGGAGTATAACTTATTAAAGTTTTAAAATTAGAAATGTTTCAAAAAAAATACTAGTGGTTGACCCATTTTTTCCTGATTATGATATTGGTACGAGATTGTCCTATCGAAAATAATGATAAATCTTTGTTGCGAATCATGAGCGTACACAAAGTGTGGATTCTCTCCTAACACAAATTATTCCATATTCAAGGATTAATCACGATTTGAATCTTTAACCACTTAATTAAGAAATATAAGTCGTTACCATTTGTGTGTCATGTTGGTTGTGATTGATGGAAAACTGAAATATAGAAATATAAACATTACAAAATTTCTATTTTGTAAAGTCATTGTTATCTCTAAAATAAACATTACATATTTCTAAATATGACTATTCTAAAATAAGAAATAAAATACATGGATATATAAATTATATTTTTGTTTTATCAATTTTCAATATGTAATATTTTAATTAAAATTTATAATAGTAATTTATGAAACTTCTAATTAACTTTAATATAAAATTATTGAGAATCTACGGATAAACTTAAAATTATTGGTATATATAATCATTGTTGGCATCCTTTTTACCATCTTAAAATTTGGCAGCTACATATGTTACCAATCTACTTTATGCCACTACAGGAATTTTGAAACTGCTCCTATGGATGTAGTGTGTTGGGGTAAAACAAAAAATAGAACCCTTGCCTAATTAAGAAATAACCCTATTATACCAATGAAAATTCCAATATACGACCAATGATCATGAAGAGGAGCCATTATTTGGTCAACATAATCCCTGAATGTTTTTAGTCAGCAGCTTCACTGGGAACATCAGGGCCACGAGGAATCTTGCCAGGATAGTTGGTAGTTGATTCACTTGATCCAATCATACTGCATATATAATAAAGCTCAAATGAATTTTCTGCATAACATTGAATATAAGTTGTGTTCTGAATGTAAAATGCTTACCCTCTATCAATAATGACGACAGAACGCAGCTCACAATTAGCAAAGCTGTAGAACAAATTTTTGTCAATTAGTCTTATGAAAGAGTAACACAACAATTAGTTTATAGTTAACAAATTTCCATCATATTATTATTACATATAAGAGTTTTTCCTGAACATCCAAAGTCTTTCGACTTGTTTCCATTTTTTCTATGTAACAGAATAATATTCTATAAGGGTGAAGGTGATCGTCAAATTAACTTAGCGATGAAGTCAGAAAATTCAAGTTAAATAATAAATGCATAAGAAAAAGATACATATTTGAAGATCTAATAAGATATCAGAAGTTACCAGGTATGTATGAGTACTGTATTTAAATTATTGTAAAAAAAAACATAAGATGAAGTCATGAAGGGTTTTTTTTTTTTTTTTAAATATATATTTCCTACCTTGAAGGATTCGTTGAGATTGATCCTTAGTGTTCGGGACACATTTTCAAAAAGCAGCTTTTGAGGTTAAGTCCAAACACTAAGAATCTTATTATTTATAATCTCAAGCATTAGACAAGGCAGTCTTTCAGGAGAAATGCTTACTGTGTGCATATTTCACTCTTTATATCTGGGTGACAATCATTTCCAAAAGCACGGAGCGTATTAAAAAGAAAACTGCGGTGGGTAACAACGACTATCTCCTTCTCTTTACGTGTCCATAACCTGACCGACAGCAATATTTGGGGAAAAGATGTCAGATCTTTGGCTGTAGCCATTCGGCCACTAGATAACATTTGCAAGGCATAGTCTAAAACATATTCAAGCTGGAGAGAAAAGGCAAGAATTTAAGAGCCATTTAAAAAGTGGATTGTGGCATTATTGTCAAAGTTACCTTACATTCTTTAGAATCTAGAGCCACGGAAACTGGAAATTAATGCTTCAAATGCAATGCAAAAACATCGGAAAAAATATGTGCAAAATCTTGAAGTGATTCAATCCATTTTAAGTTTTTTTCTTTTTGAACTTCAATTTATGTAAATATGAAGCTTAATTTAGGTATGCTCATGCCTCTTTGGCTATGCCTACTACTTTGTTTAACATGATTATTCTACATGCTAAATATGCATAGTCATTGGCAAGAAATATAGATAATATTATTTAATATCACTCACCATTCCAAAAACTTCAGGCCCCTTGCAGAAACTTCATCTGTCTTCTCTCTGACATCAGCTTCCCATAAAATGTCCTCATCACTTTCAATCTAAATAGATTTTATATTAAGAATGAATCTCATTCAACCAAATTCTAGTTATCTTCTGGCAACCAGTTCATCAGAACAAACTTGATTACAGTAGCTGCTAGACCATATTCTGAGATGACAATAAAAAAATCACTTACCAGTGAAAAATCAATTGCTGGAAAAATATTCTCGTACTCGCGGACAGTTCTTCTCTTATCACAAGGATGAACTCCCTGCATTACAAAAATAAAGCATTACATAAAAGCATATTCATTTTATAGCTAATGAAATTTAAAACAATAGGAGGGAGGTATTTCAAAGTTTGTTTCTCCTCATCTTAATTTAATCTTGTCACTAGCTACAAGTCCATAGGCCACACACACACACACACGTACATAAACAAGTAGCCTCCAATAATTGTTTAGTGAAGAGAAAGGGATATTGAAAAAGCTTATGCAGTGCAAACTGCAAAGTATAAAATAATTAAATGAAGCCATACCCACCACAGACTACGACGCACCAACCAACTTTGAACAGTTTAAAAAGATTCAGGAAACTCAGTTAAAGATGTAATAATCACAAGTAACGTGAGAAAGAACAGTACTGGGCGATGTTTGGACTAGCAAGTATTGTCTTATAGCCATTCTAAGCTCTTAGAAAGCTGATACAACAACGATTTGAAGTTAATTCCGTTAAGGTCACAGACACTTAATGCGCAAAAAAGGAGACTGGCAGACATGACTTATATCAGTTTTACTTGAGCAGTGTTCAAGCTCAAGATGACAGGATGCAGATGCAGGGCCATCTCAAGAACTTTAGGAACTAGGAGAATTTAAGAAACCAAGGGAAAGATTCATGTAAATTAGTTGATTCAATCATCCAAACTCCAAAACAAGACAATACTTGTCATGTAGCATTTGTTCATCATCATTACAAAGTTACGTACTATTTGCTCTCGGCATAGCTCCACTGCTATGAATGGAGGGCAGTTCAGACTAGAAACTGCAGGATGATCACTGTGTCCAACATTTTCCCTCATAAGAGGTGGTTCACTAATCCCATCAGTGTGCTCTTCACCGCCAAAGACTCCAACTGCTGTTTGCATGGCCCTGAGATGTAATTATTAGCAATTTCAACTAACAATAACACATAAGGACTCTTATTTTCTCACTAAATGAAAGACATTTAAAAATGATTTCTTCAGACATACCGTCTATATCATGATCCACAAGATCAAGTTCAAATAATTCCTATCACCAACTATCTCATTATCAATACTTAATAATCCTCACATTGAACATCAAAATATATGGTTGATACTATTTCCAACTTTTCTTCCCTTTTCAAAATTTAAAAGGATATTAGAAACCACTTCCTAAAAGCCATAGTGTGATCATGATTTAAACTAAAGTAGTACTTGAAAGACATTACAATAACATGAGTAGAGAAATAAGAAATACATGCATCACTAGACCAGCAAACACAATGTTAAAATTCAAAAACTAATGTCAGCTAGTTTCCCTAATTATCCCAATATTTGTAATCTATAGGTTTCAAGTCAAGGATCATAAAAGATGTTGCAGGAGAAAACATAACAATCAGTATCCACGAACAATCAATAAGATATTTAAGTTTTCACAAACGACATCCTAATATTCAGTAATTCTAGCCAATTTCTGGCATTTCATCCACAGTGGTCAGATGCAGCCTATCTGGTCCATGCTTTGTGAAGGAATTTTCACACATTACCAATAAATATCATTGTCAGGTATGGCTAATTATACATTGCAAACTTGTTCAGATATACATTTTAAACAAGTCAGTAAAAGAAATGACAGACTCAAAGTGACACTTGATTCTGATACATGTCTTAGCAAAATTCCAAATAACAACGAAATTATACCTTAACAATGGGGAAACGACAAGAAGTTCAATATTTTTGGAAAGTCCACATGCCTTTATGTGCTTTCGCAGATTATAAACCTGTCACAGAGCCACAAAACACAAGCATTCCAACATGAGATTTAAACCACAAAAAGTTCACCAAGGAAAGATCTAGCCAACTAGGTAGAGATAAATCTATGCTACAAGATTGTTATTGATTCGTTGATTTCTTTGATGAGGAATCAAATAATGGAAATACCATGGCAGAATACGTATACCAATTTCTTTGAAATATTTATCACAATATTTGTGATCACTTTGAGGAGGAATTTCACGAAAATCCATCCAGAAATACATGACATTCAGGTAAATCTGATTAGTAATTACCTGGTCCCAGCCGAGAGGGGTTAGGTGTGCATCAAAAAACTCATAAGAATTGTATGCATCATGGTTCTTTTCTCCTGCTACATTATGAACTCCTTGGGCATGCCTAACCTGTATACAAATTTATACAAGACATGAATGCTATAAAAAGTAATGCCGATGATGAATGATCTCAAGAATCACAATACAACATGTACAACACATAAGCTATGAATTTCTGTACATGTAGTGACTAGTGACTGAACTACGAAGTTTATGGAATTTAGCCTGTATCAACTGAATTCCATGCACTTCCTAATATTTTTGAAAGATCACACAGGTCAGTATGTAATATAAGGAAATATAAGCATTAAAAAACTGGAACGGGTCAGTTGGTTTGACTGGAAAATCTGTCAATGAGTAGGTCAAGAATTAAAATAACTTGGAATGAGGAGGAATCAAAATTCCGAGAAGAACCAGTTAAAAACTTATGACAAAGAACTAGTTTGAACCCCTTTGTTTTAATTTCATTTATTTATTTAAAGTATTTTTTGAGACATATAAAGGACCATGTATAAGGTGCATGTATGAATTGTTGTTATTACTTATTAGCCCATTTTTAAGTTGATGAGTATACCTTAAACAAGTACCTTCACTGGTTTGATTTTTAAAACATTGAGAAGAACACAAATATGCTTCAAGGATAAATAAAAGTCACAAACCAGGTGAACAGTTTTGGTACGGTGCAATGGATAGAGACTTTGAGCTGCAGCAATGGCCATTCCTGCAGCCACAAAAAGAAAAAAACAACAACAAAAATTTAAGAATAGATAAGTTAAATCGACAAACCAATCCCACAAATCAATCACAGAAAAGTGGCCAATTCAGCGTTTGCAGCAAAAGCTAAGATGCACCGAAGCTAAGAGTTGAAATAAACCTGAATTCCCAAAAGTTGCAAGCAAACACAATAGTATAATGGGGAGAAAGCCTTAAAAGCACAAGTTCTTTGCTAGTTCAAGAAAAAAGTATTGGTTTATATTACAACTCTACAAGGTAAACTCGGGTGGCTTTTTGGACTCAAAAAGCGTGGACGATGATCATCGACGTTGAAAGTTAACTTTTTGCTTCTTTTTTTTTTTTTTTTAAAAATAAATTAAAAGAATGAAAGCAAGAAAGATCATATTGAAGACCACTTAGTCACGATTAACGAATATATAATCAAATACCATCTCATCAAACAATTATTTAAATTTCTTTTTAAGCTGTTAGGTGAAGACACTGTTGAAAAAGCGCACCGAAAGCAGCACCGAAAACGCACAGTAATAAATTTTATTATTTTATTACTGTGCACATACATTATTTTATTATTTTGTTACTGTGCACACGCGTTTTGTAACTCCTATATAAAGGAGCGCTTGGCATTCGTTTTAGCTGCATCCCACACTTGAGAAATACCAAGTGTTCTTCAATAGCTAGAGTAAGTAAGTGAGTAATCTCTTATTTTTAAGAGAGAGTGATATTGTTTTTTCCTTAAAATTAGAGAAGTTGTAATCTTTCTTCTTTTAGTGAAAATCTTTCCTGGTCTTGTCCGTGGTTTTTTCCCAAATTGGGTTTTCCACGTAAATCTTGTGTGTCACTTAAATTGGTGTATTTTTGCTTACCTTACCGGTGGAATCAAGATAAAGTTAATTACACCATTGGTGTCTAGGAAAGTGTGTGGTTATTTAATTAGTCACCGTTGCATAGAACGGAGAGACTCCTACAATACACTTACCTGGCTAATTGTGTGATTAACAGTGTCTTGAGACTCTGGTTTGTCTCAACTCTATTTTAGCTGCAGGATACTCTGTGACCCATCAGTGGTATCAGAGCATACTGGTTGCGTATTTGGGAGGAACTGTTTACGGAGTACTGTTCGTCACTATTCACATATACGTACGGTACTATTTATGTATACGACACTATTCACAGGAAAAATAGTGTGACCCGGCGCAATCATTATTCAGAGTATCGTCAATATCATGGCAGCAAAATTTGAGATTGAGAAGTTCAACGGGAGTAATTTCTCCCTGTGGAAGCTGAAGATAAAGGCAATTATGAGGAAGGATAATTGCATAGCTGCCATTGAAGGCAGACCTGCAGAAGTGACGGAAGCAAAATGGAAAGAAATGGATAACAATGCTGTTGCCAATTTGCACCTAGCATTGGCGGATTCAGTGTTGTCAAGTGTTGCTGAAAAGAAGACGGCAAAAGAAATTTGGGATGTGCTCACCAAATTATACGAGGTTAAATCACTTCACAATAAAATATTCTTGAAGAGGAGACTCTATACTCTTCAAATGAGTGAGTCCACTTCGGTGACGGACCACATCAACAATCTGAATACGTTGTTTTCCCAACTATCAGCGTTGGATCACAACATCGCAGAAAGTGAACGTGCCGAGATTCTACTTCAAAGTCTACCTGATTCATATGATCAGCTCATCATCAACATCACAAATAAAGGTTTCTCAGACAATCTGTCATTCAATGATACT
>PYAF01003299.1:1654901-1665535 GCA_007407185.1 Glycine tomentella
TAATTGGTAATAATTATTCAAATATATATTATGAACAAATGTAATTACAAATGAAGATTTTTTTTAGATGATTACAAATAAGAAGTTTATAGATATTGAATTAATTATTAAAAGATATTTTATGAATAATTGTAACTTGCTAGAAATATATACGGCTAGATATTTGCCAAAGTGGAGATTACACTTTTTTTTAACAACTTTTGAATAACAGCTAGCATGATCATTAGGCTTCCATAATTTCCTGAGTGAAAACATAAATTTAAACTTATAGAATACATATCCGTACTACTAATCATTCTTAACACGGTTACCAATTTTTGTCAAAAAAAAAACACGTACGGTTACCAATTAATAATTAACTAAAACACGAATTACGTGTGAGAAAATCTTATACACTGATCCTTGCTTCATCAGAAAAGGAAAGAAAAAGTCTTACTGATCATTGCCTTGAGAGATAGTGCATCATATCCATAAACAGTACCCAAAATAATTTAACAATCTCTCCTCAACAAGAACAAAATAAAATGAAGAAGTAGCATATAATGGTTTAAGTAGATTCTGAAGATTTGTTTTGCTAGTTTATTTCAGCTATATATGAATAAGTTTTGTCTTTAGTGCTCCTTATAATTAGTTTGGAAGTGGTTCCTTTTTTCTCCCTGATTAACAAAATCAGTTGCCAACTTGCAAACCTGATACCTTATGTATCTTTTATTAATGAAATTATGATTTCCATCACTGAATTATGTTCTTTTCTGGTCAATGAATATTAGATAGTCAAATTTCTTAAACGTAATGACAATAGCCTCACCAATAAGTTAACAATTGTTGTGGTTGATTCAAACAGCTAATGAAATGATCTTCTGCCCTAATCAAAATTCAAAACTATATTTAACGTACTTGAGAAAAAGAACTAGCTAGTGGAGCTTCCCTACAGCTAAGCTATATAGTTTACTGCCACAAATTTTGTCCATGAAAGAAAGAAGAAAATGATTAAATAATTAGTAATATGTTTCTATTTGCTTACCAAGAGTATTGGACCCTTAATATTGTCCATAATCTTGGTTGATTTTTCTTACTTTGTTTTTCTCAAGTGCCACCACGCAAATTTGACTTGAAGATATCAGTATGATCAAGGCTAGGTTAAACGAAGATGCTTTCCTAGTATCGAAAACGACAAAATGAATCATTGGGTATAGCCCAATTTTAAGTGGGAGGCTTATAGATTTATTTATTTGTTTGTTTATTTTTCCTTAAAGAGGAACATGTTTTTCCCGAAAGGTTTGCGTATGCAGTTGCAATGCCCTTTATGAGCAAATATTGTACATTTCTATCTGCCCCACAAATCTCGTTGCCCGTGCTGCAATAAATTCTGTATTTCTATTTGCAGCAATATTTTTTTAAAAAAAATCTTATTCAACTCCTCTTAATTTGAAGTGGGTATTTTGGAAACCTAACAAAATAACTGTTAGATTTCTTTTATACTACCTTCTCTACGTCTCCAATACAAGTTAAAAAAATCATATATAAGAAAATTTAAATTAATTTCATAATATTTAATAAAATTATTATCAAAATATTTTTATTTAATTATAATTGTATTTCCATTGACCCTTTTTTAGGAAAAAAATTATTTTTATATATACATGAGATTAATAAAATTAAATGACATTAATTAACTTTCTTAATCAGCATAAATTGATTTTTTTTTTACTTATATTCAAGATTGAAAGAAATACTTATATTAGGGGTTGTGAAAATAAGTTAAACATAATCATAAATGGTAATCAGTCAAATGTCAAATATAAATTAGATTATAAATTTAGGCATGCATGAAATATTTTAATCTAATTTTTCATAGTTTGAAATTTTATTAGTCTCTCGCTCACGCGGATTAACTTATGACTGATCGGGCTAACTTGCTGTCTTGAATTTTAAAGAATAAAATATATTTCATACTTTTTGTAACACATACTTTATCATTTTTTTTTTGTTTTTAATTGTAATTTTGATTAATGAGTGCTGCATAAGCTTTTTTATATTTATCAATTTCTCATTTTTTAGCTACCTGTGATATTCAAAAGTCATAAACCCTCATTATTTGGTGGTCTAGGAAAAATATAGTGATATATTCATTATTCCAATCACCACAGTGACATCCGAGTCTGCTTATAGCATTAGAAGCTGTATTTAGAGTAATTTTAGAAGTTGTATACTTTTTAAAAAATATTACAAACTCTTATTTGTACTCAATTGGTTCCTTGGATTTTTACAAAATGGTAATAATTTTTTTGAGTTGTACAACATTTGTTTTAATTACTACTTATATATATATATATATATATATATGTATATGTATATATATCAACCAACCACAGTTAACACAAGTGATATGGACTTTCAACGGGATATTTTTGGATGATTGATGATGCAGATAAAATGATAACCAAAATTAAATGATCGGATGTGAAAAAAGAAGGGAGATGTTTCAGAAGAATCATAATGATGAAGATGATAAATTTCAATGTTTCATGTTTTAGAATCTTTGGTTAATATGTGACAAGGTGTATTTTTTTTGTGATGGAATCTTTTTTTTATTGTGATAAACTCATGTTATTTTTATAATAAGCTTTATATTTTTTATTTTATTATGATAAATTTTTTTTATTAGCAAACAAAAAAATTTATTATGTAAGAGGAAATAGGATACAAGGGGTACCCTTTCCATACAGCCTTTATAACGATGAACTCATTATTTCTTGTGTTAAACACTTAGACTTCACCAAGTTGTGATATGTGAATGTATTACCTACTAATTAACTAAATAATTTTACATAATTCAATCACATGATCACATATGTTAAGTTTGTTAACTTTTACATTAATTATCTTAAAAATCATATAAATAATTATTTATGATTACATGATAGTGTAAAATTATTTTACATTATCAATGCATAGTCATTAAACTCTAATAATATTTATTATGTTAATTTAAAATTTGAAAGTATGACAATGTTATTAGCCATTAAAATGATATAATGCCTTAGGAAAGTAATTATTTTACTTAAAATTTATATATCTTTATGTTGTCAGTTGTTAAGAAACAAAAACTATATAGAAAAAAAAATGCAGATTCATGAGTTAACCCATTTGGCCTTTAACTTATGGTTAGAAGGTTGAACAAGCCTCGAAAATTAGGGTTATATTGATTCAAATTGATAGTTCTACAAACATTAGAGAATAATTATAAATTCTCTTATAATTATATTTTATTTTATTTATCATTTTTTTAATATTAATGAAGTTACATACTTTTTATACTTTTTCTGTTTCAAAATAATAGTCATTTTAGGTTATTTTATAGAGATTACGAAAAAACAATAAATAAATGAAAGAGAGAATAATTTTATAAAATTAACATTTTATCATCATTAATAAATTTATAGATTTTGTTGTCCACCATTAATACTATAAACTATATAAGCCAAAAAACCTAATTAATGTTACATTGAAAAACTAAAATGACAATTATTTTTGAACATTTTTTTCTTACATGATAATTATAATGGGATAGAAGGAGTATAATTTGCTGCCACAAATTAAATTTACTTTGCAAAAGAAAAAAAATGATTAATAATTAACATCTTTCTATTTTTTTGGGGTGAATATTAGGGTTAACTGCCCATAATAGAAACTTCTATAAAAAGAAATACTAGTAGAGTCTACCGAAATTAGCAAACACAAAAAATCAAGCACAAAATCAAAAATATGACAATCACTACTAATAGATAACCCATGCTTGGCTAAAGCATCTGTTGATTGGTTTGCTTCTCTAAAAATATGAGAGAAAGTAACTTTAGTTCTAGAATTTGCCAACATCTTGATTTGATGAACTAGCAGATATCAATCATGCAAGTTGGAACAACCTTCCTTAATGGATTTGATGACTAATTGTGAATCAGATTCCACCATAATATAAGTAAATCCTTTCACAAGCAATGGCCAACCCTTTAAGAATACCCCATAATTCTGCTTGAATAATAAAACATCCCCCCAGGGGTGCCAAATAAGCAAAGACAACTGCACTTAAAACATTTCTAACCAGACCACCACAAGAAGCATGACCCGAAGCCTGAATCCTAGCCCCATCCAAGTTAATTTTGATAAAAGGAGAACTTGGAGGAATCCACCTGATGTTACTAATTAACTCTTCATTGTGCACTCGAGCCTCAAACTGATGATTAATAAATTCATTCATAACCACTTGATTAGACAAAGCCATGACTCTCTCAAATAGAACATTTTCACTATGTCGAATGCCTCTAAACATTTTCACATTTTCACTATGTCGAATGTCTCTATCAAATGATATCAAGAGCAACTGCAAATTTAACATCCCACTCACATGGACCGCCATCAATTGGATTCGAATTAAGAGTCAGCCAATACAATATGTTACCCACCTAGAAAGAATCAGAAATACGACCATCCCACAACCTACCTATATACTAGAGATGGCAAGACAATCATGAAAGAGATGAATCAAAGATTCAACACCAATCTCACACATATGGCACATCACATCAGACACAATATGTATGTTAAATCTCACCTTATTGATTAAGAGTAAGTTCCTAGTTACCTTCAAAAGATGCACTCACACTCGTTCAGTAGTGGACAAACTCCAAATCACCTTTAGTCATCTTGCAATAGGATGGGGAGTTGAGATACCAACAATAGAGGAATATGTCGTCTTATTGGAAAAAGAGCCATTAGAAGAGCCTTTCCAAAACATCACATCATCTTCCATAGTAATAATTTGTGGGCTAGATCCTCTTATAGCTTTAATAATTCTTTTAAGGAAGAGCTCATATGAACAATCCAAATCCAATATATTATCAGCAGAAACATCATAATAGATAGTAGGATCAGTTTTCTCAAAGTCAGAAATAAAACCTTGGTCCGGCTCAATTAATTTTCCTTCCCTTAAAAGCAGTATCAACCTAGAACCTCGCAGACCTCCTATTAATAAGTCTCCAACCTAGGTTATTAGAGAAATTTAGCCAAACTTCCTTGATACCATGCTAAAAGTTGGATTCTTGGCGTCTTGAATCAATTATTGGAATCACATCACCACCACATTTGTACTTACTGCTCAATGTTTGCACCCATAGATCCTCTCTATTACTTATCATCTTCCAACAAATTTTGAAGAAAAATGTCTGATTAACCATCCTAGCCGACCTTAGTCCTAACCCACCCCGCAACTTAGGTAAAGGCTAAGAACCCCAAACAACAATATGAATTTTCTCGTCATCCACAATATCACCCCAAACGAAATCCCTGCTCTTCTTATCTATGGCATCACAAATTTTCTTTTGAAGTGATACAAACTACATTACATAAGTCAGAAGATCTTGAAGGACTTATTTGTTAAAGTCACTCTCTCAGCGAAGGATAAATTCCTAGCCTTCCACGAACTCAATTTTTTATTAATCTTGTCAAGCACAAACTAGTAAGTTTGATGATTGACTCTCTTGTGTATAATTGGAACCTCAAGATACTTCCCCATATCATCTATTCTTTGGAATCCCAAAGCATCACAGATTTGAACCTTGACCTGCCAGGAAACATTGTTCGAGAAATAAACTCGAGTTTTGTCATTACTCACGAACTCTTGCAAAAGATGGTCAAAATAGATGTAATCACTTCCACTGGATGAAGATCAACCTTAGCAAACAACAACAGATCATCTGCAAAAGCCAGATGAGACAAGATTGGACCTCTTCTCACTAACTGAATAGGCATCCAAAGATTCTAATCTACCGACATACTGATTATTGGGAAAAACATCTCAATCGTTAGATAAACAGATAGGGAGATATAGGATCTCCTTGACGAATTCCCCTGAAGGAGCGAAATCATCAAGAGCCTCCCCTACCACAACACCCTCGTATAAGTAGTAGAAATAAAGGCCCAAACAACCTTTATAAATTTTGAGGTATCCCAATATGCAACAAGGTATCTGTAATGAAACCAATTTAATCTGTCATAGGCCTTTTCAAGGGCTATTTTGATGGCCATCCACCCCACACTACCCTTATTAGTATGCATTGAATGAAAGACTTTTTGGGCCACAATGATTTTATTCGCACTTTGTCTGTTAGGCACAAATCTACTCTGACAGGATTCACTAACTCCTGAATGACGTCGCTCAACAAGAATCTTAGGAACAACTTTATATGTCACGTTACACAAACTAATAGGCCTAAAAAAATTTATATGTTGTACTACATTTGTCTTAGGAATCATAGAAATTAAAGTTCCATTAACAGCAGCCACCTGAGAAGGATCATCATAAATACCTTGAATCAATTCGACTAACATCCCCACAACTGGCCATTGTGATTGATAAAAGGCACCCTAGAAACCATCTAGATCTGATGCCTTCATTGTCCGTATCCTAAACACGATTCTTTCTATTTCATGCAATGTAAACTCCTTTCAAAGCACAAACATCCTTTCCTTTGCATTTTTCAAAATATCCCTATGTAGACAGTATGGTTCAAAGTTATCTGCATCATGAAACAAAGACATATAGAAATTCGAAACCATAGATTCCAATTCCACTACATCTGTCACCCAAACACCTTCATCATTTTGGAAAGTATCATAAACATTCCGCCTTCTCCAAATAACAGTCTGGCCATGGAAATAGGAGGTATTGCTATCTTCAAAAGCGATTCACTTCACTCTTGACTTTTGTATCCATAAGAGCTTTTCTTAAGCTAAAACCTCCTCATATTGCCTCTACATATTCATTTGAGTCTCTTGAAGGTTGTTATCATTGCTCTTTCTCCTTAAGGCCATATCATTAATTCTCTTCATAAGCCTCTTCTCCCTGTTATGAATATCACCAAAGTCTAGATGATTTCAAATGCAAAGAGAAAACAACAACCCTTTTATGTTAACACTCCAATCTCTTCACCTTCTCAATTCTGAGTCATCACATTTTTCAAATGCTTATGGAGAAACCAAGCCGCTAGAAATCTAAAGGGACAACACTAACAATTCTTAGCTACAGGTCTATTAAAATTAACCCAGAGCAAAGAATAATCAGATTTCATCATTGTGAGATGTTGGACATAAGTTTTAGAGAAACGAATTCTCCAACTCAAGTTAACCACCATTTTGTCTAATCACTCCTTCAAACTTCCCTATTTCCAAGTAAAAGGCACCTTCTGAAAGCTTACATCCACAAGATCATTACCTTGAACAAACTATTGAAACTTCTCCATTCCACGAAGCGACGATAACTCATCTCCCCTTTCCTTTTCATCAAGAGACAAAATCATGTTAAAATCATCTATAATTTTCCAAATTTCCCTAAGCTCCTTTCATAGTTGTTGCCTTCTGCAAAAGAAGGTGAACCATAGATAATTGAGAGACACCAAGGTGTTTCAAATTTATGGGCCACCCTAATATGGACACAGTGATGAGAATGCGCTAGAATATTCACTTTCCAAACATCAACATTCCATAAGCACCAAATACCCTCCAGAGCACCAATCGCTTTTTGCTAAAAAATTGTATGGAAAATTCATTTTTTTTGTAATCCCTTTAGCCCTTACCCTACTTGTGTGAGTTTCTAGAAAAATAATTAAGTTAGCTCAAAAGTTGAGTTGTAAGTCACAGACTAAGCCAGGGAAGCCTTAGTTTGTTGTTCCCTTACAATTCCATATGATGAAATTCATTGGGACCCCTCTGGATTGTGCATGGAATTAGAAAACCCACCAACCTCACCAAGTGGATGAAGATCCACCACCATATATCATATGTTGGGCGAATGTCCCCACTTTTGTCAAGACCATCTTGCCTCTTGGGAGGTTTTTGACGATGTCGTCCCCCCAATATGCACCCCAAGAATCAAATTTGCATTCTTCACTCCCTGAAGATTTGGATCACTTAGGAAGAACCCCCTTTCCTTCTCAAGATGCTTCATTTTCGTCCAAACACGAGTGTCAATCTCCTTAGTAGCCTTCACAACATTATGTTCTCCCTCCTTCATGTTGAAATATAAACTTCATTTTGGGCTTAAAATATTTATTGTACTAGTAGTTTATATTTGTAGTCCAAAGATCTAGAAAAATCTTGTAAGTGATAGTAGTCAAAGTCTCTAGAATATTGTAGTAAAATATCTAAATCTAGAATGATTCATAACTATAATATACATGTATAGAATTATCTAGATTATAGGTAAGTTGAGTGATTTCTAGAATTCTCCATGTACTATTATAAATAGGGATAATTATCAATATAAGTTCTAAGTTATAAAAATTTTCTTCACTCTTCCATAAATTCTCCTCTTTTATATAAACATAATATCTCTTCCATAACATATAAGCCTCCTATTTCCAACACTTCAAAGTTGCCTTATTTTTCCCAACCTACTATTAGTGGTTGTAGAAACCTTACTCATACATTGCTTCCCCCTCCCAAATTATGGAATAATCGGGCCTGAATTCCCTTTATCTACTGGCCCCTTTTGACCTAATTAGGAATTTTTTTTCCCCAAACACATTTCAGACTTTGTTAATGACATGTTGTTTAGGTTGGGCCTTGCCTTTATTAACTTCCTCCTCTTTAGGATCTTAAGTCAATACGGGACCCTCATCTAGATTTTGTTCCAGAATATGCTCCTCTAATAAATAAAGAATTTCAAAACTTAATAGCTTGCTTTTATTGCTTCTGTTTGGATTCTATTTTATCCCTATTTGATCCGCTCCAAATTTGGATGTCTTAACACGATTTATAATTGGCCTCTTCACCAAATTCCCTGGAACAAAAATATTCACCAAATCTGGGTTATGATTCTTCTTCGTGACTGACTCAACTGATTTTGTTGGACCCTTTTCCATATCCACCTCAACCTTAGTATGGTTGTCCACCGCCACTAGCATTTACTCTTCCCTCCTCGTAATGCCACCATGCAGATTGGGATGTTGTGAATCAGAAAATCCAACCTCTGGACATCTCTCCTTCTTATGCTGTAGTGACCACATTTGAAACAAACCAAGTGTAATCCCTTGTACCTAAGGTTAAGCTTCACTCCCCTAACAATGATATGAGGAATCAATCTTTTGGCCAGGTTGATTTCCACACACATCCGAGCAAAATGGCCTCGAGTATGAATGGAGGTCAATTTGTCAATCTTCGATGGCGTCCCTTGTTTACACCCCATTCTCCAAAGAAAAATGATCATTATATAGCTCCAAGGGAAGTTGGAGAATACAAACCATGCAACAATTTTAGTCACTTCCTAAACATTGGTAAAAAAGAATGGCCTCCATCTCCTAACCAAAAGATAATGATCCGCTATCATCAAGGGACCTTCATACAGAGTGTGCTTGTAATCTTCCTCCACAGAAAAAGATACATCAAAGTAATTCTTTAGCATATCAATGATCTAAATGCTTCCCACCTTAGCCCAATCCTTCTTCAACCTAGTCTCTCAGACCCTAAAACTGACACGCTTGCCTAGTAGATAGACCACTAAGAAATTATGACATAGGATACTCCATGCTTTTTGCTCCTCATTCGAGATCCTAATCTCAGGACGTGAATCAGACAACCCTTCATCTTCCTTATTACTCGAAGGATCATTTTACTCTACCTTCGAAATACCTTTAGTATATTGCTGGCCTTCTTCACCCATTCCCAGAGTGAGCAATAGCTTTTACTTATATTGAGCACCATGTTCCTTCTCTCTGAAGGTCACTCCATTCACCTCCACCTCCATAGACGAAGCATCCGGACTGATGACTCTCGTTTTGATTTTTTAGTGCTCTTGTCTAATAAGTCTTCTTCCTTGTTAGACGACTTTCTCCAAGCTCCCAAAACCCTAGCAACACTCTCCATCTATTTAATTACTTATTTAGAAAATTGGATCATTAATTGTCCCTATATTGACTTTTCTCAATTTGTTTTTCTCCGAGTACGCCATGCAAATTTGACTTGAAGATATTAGTTTGATCAAGGCTAGCTCAAACGAAGATCCGTTTCTTTTCTCGAAAACAACAAAACGAATAGTTAGGAATAGCCCAATTTAAGTTGGAAGCTTATAGATTTATTAATTTATTTATTCCTTTTGTGGAATATGTTAGCCCAAATTTCTTTTCGAATCATTATCCAAAAAAGGTTTGCGCGTATAGTTTGCAATACTCCCTAATTAATGAGCAAATATTATATTAAAAGAAGAAGATTAATGCAAAAGCTTGTTGTTAATGCTGCAATGAATTTTTATTTTTCTATTTGCAGCACTATATGGACTATTAAAAAATTCAATTCCTCTTAAATTAGAACTAAGAATTTTGGAAATCCAACAACCAAATAATTGCTAGTTTTGTTTTGTATACATCTACATCATCAAGTCATATATGTGTGAAGGATATTTATATATATAATTTCAAATCCTCTAGCAACAAATATATAGTAATACAATTTTACAAGGATTAAATATTTTTAAGTCTTTCAAATTTACAGAATATTATTTTTAATTTCTCAAGTGAATTTGGGGGACTAAAAAAGAACAATTTATAAATTAGGAGACCAAAATAAAAAATATCCAAATTTGA
>PYAF01003299.1:1671104-1682211 GCA_007407185.1 Glycine tomentella
AATTCTTTTTTACTATCATTTAATTAATAACATACAAATTTAAAAAAATATAAACAATATCTTTGTTATATTAAATTTATTTTTTATTTTGTAATATGACTTTTAACTATGCCATTTCACTTAATAATTATAATTTTTACTAGTGTGTTAAAGTAAACATATGAGATTATAAATACTTAAAGACATGAGCAGTTCATATTAGATTTTTTAAAACTCTAAACTTTTAATAATTTATTATATGCTTTTTGTGATAAATGTGTAAGATAATTAAAAACTATGGTAAGATAATATGTTGTACTTGAAAAATAATAATTAATATTATATCTTAGAATTATAAAATAACGTATAAAGATCGAAGAAGATTTTTTCTTTATCAAAATGTACAAGTAATTAGCAAGTCAGAAAGAAAATCTAGTAGTATCTAAAAACTGAAATAAAAATTAGTGTGAATGACTTATGACATTTGGTCTTTTGGAATGAAACCGCTATTTATGATTGCTAACTAACAAATAAAGTGCTAGCAGACAAGAATGGCAGATGGAGAAAGATCACTGGTTTTGGTTGAGGCGAGAACTACAAAATGTATATTGTGGGCTGTAAAGCTGGTATTATATTCATGAAATCAATGTTTTTTATGAATAAAATAATATTAATTATCAGTGAGTTAGTGAAGCCCAAATTGCTATTGATAATACCACCTTTTATGTCGGGGTGGTACGAGGAAACTGCCGTGGTTTTCTTCCAACCATGCACCTTAACCTATTCATTTTCAACCACATATACTTTTGCCCTGTACACCTCGTGGCATTTCATGTTCTTTGTTTGCCTTTTGTAATTTGATTGTTTTGCTACATGTTGATCATTAATTTTTAACCACATGAAATGAAACGTGATCTCATTGAATTTGAATCAAGCAAACTCAAATGAAATTCAAAGTTCTAATCCTTTTTACAAAAAAAATAAATAAATAAAATTGATCATAGCTGGGTAACTAGCAAGAAACACTACGATAATGCAATAATAGAATGCATTTAATGATAGATCGTGAACCCAATTTACGCTTATAGAGCAGCCCCATTACTACTTGCTAGATACAGAATATGTGATAATTTAATCTTAGTTCCATAAGAATAACGTAATAAAAAAAATGGAAAACAAACAAACTAATCAAAGTGTATTTAATGGAAGGTTTTGAATTTCTATGTGCGGCTACTTGAGACCAGTGGGTCTGTGTAATGACAAAGTCCACAGCGTGTACATGTATATGTCGTTACATAACAACGCCAAAATCCTTCTTTTCTAAGGGTTAAAAATATTGTAATTACATTATACTAATCAAACAACGATGAAAGAGGAACTAGTTCGCATGTAGTTAAATGTTGAATGATAGATAAGTTCTTGTCCGGTAATTTAGAAATTCTTCGCCATTTGTTATAGTGTTTGGCAGGATGTAGCTAATGCGTGTAGAATTTTTATTATTTAATTATTAGAATAACTTTTAGTATCATCTAGTCTCTATATAAATTAGAATAATTACTTTGAATGAGAGTGTTTTCACGATTATTCTTCAACAAGAACATTTACAAAAATTATTCTTCAGTAACAGTATTTTTAAGTGTTTTTCTTCTACAAGATCATTTTATTATATTTTTCTTAATCTCTTATTTCTTTTAATCTACCCTTTTTTCTAAATTTAATTTGAACATTTCTAAAAGAAATTTATTCATTATAAATTTTATGTATATTAAATAAACATTTATCTAGTACATTGCACATGCTAAAATACTATTATAAAATAATATTTTATGCAAATTAGTATTTTTTGTTTTGATTATAATAATGATTATTTGCTATTTGAACTTTTGATTTATATGAATGATCCAAAATTAGTTAGATACTTATTTTGAGCAAAATTTTGAGCAACATAAAGGCTTTTTGCTCTTATTAATTTAATCTCTCTATAAAAGATTTTACTTATTACATGGTTTAATGTGCACAAATGTGGGGAAACTCTAGTCATTGAATAGAGAATAAATTTATCTTATTTCTTATTTTTTATGACATTGCTATTAGAAAGTGGATTATGAGTCTAATTCAACCCTACAAAATCGGTTTGTAAGGTGAAAATTGTCCTCCCACTTATATATACTTAATAGACTTCATCACTAGTTGATATGACATCTCCAACACACATCCCTCAAAGTGAAAACGGAACATCTTGTGGTGAAGTTTATAGGACTGAACATCTACAGGTGGTCTGATAACTAGTTTGTAAGGTAATCCACCTGCTAATCCTAGGTGGCATAACCCAAATTCATCTAACGACTGCAATAGAAAACAAAATAACAAGGCAACATGGGGGGGCATTGAAACCAAATCATGGGAAAATGAAAGCCCTCAAAATATGAACCTATAAGAGGATAGATTCTGCCTAACATTTACAAAAAAAAAAAAAAAAAAAAAAAAAAAAAAAAAAAAAAAAAAAAAAAAAAAAAAAAAAAAAAAAAAAAAAAAAAAAAAAAAAAAAAAAAAAAAAAAAAAAAAAAAAAAAAAAAAAAAAAAAAAATCTTGGATATGAAAGATGGGGTGAAGTCGCACCTGCAAAATCCAACTAAAGAAGTGCCATGGAAGGCCAACCTACATGCACAATTATTGCCTTCCTGATAAATATGACTATAAATAAGGGACATTGACTTAGATAACTCAAGGGTATTCATCCATCTATCCCTAATTTGCCAAGGCACAATACTAACATTTTCAAAAGCTTGAATCACCAACATAGAGTCACATTCAAGCCAAAGATGTTTCCAACCACGCTGATGAGTCATCTCAATAGTTGTTACTATCATTTGAGAAGGCAACAAAATAATAAAATTTGTCTTTAATTCTCTTGCAAAGTGTTATCATTCTTACTTTCTACATCAAATTTAAATGTCTGTGATCCCCTCAATATTTAGGGAGTTAATTCGATTTATTTATTTTTGTAGTTGATTAAAGGTTTAATCATTCAATCGGTCTCTTAATTATAATTAAAAGTTCTATTGGATCCCTTAAAATTATTAAAAAAGGTTTCTCAAATCATCTAATTATTTAAAAATACATAAATTGGGTCCTTCAATTATTATAAAATTCAACCACATCCTCTAATTAGTTATTTACAAATATTACAATCGTATCATTTTTTGTCAACTCTGTCAATTCGATTGACGAAAATAAATATTTTACATCAACTTTCAATGCAATCGATGTAAAAATAAAATCCTTGTTAAGATCCTCGATGTAAAAATAAAATCCTTGTTAAGATCTGTCATCAATCTAAATAAATATTTTTATATCCGTTATCAATACAATTGATGTAAAAATGTCTATTTACACAACTTATTTTGATTAAATTAAAGAAGTTGATGAAAATGATAGGATTTTAGTGTTTTTAAACAATTTGAGGACCTAATTAACCTTTTTAATAATTGAAGAACTCGATGATCAAGAGAAGAAAGGGTAGGAGATCTTGTGTGGTAGGGTGTATGACAACAAAATCGATTCTACTATCTAAATCCATGATTTATGGTGGACCATCTATTAAGTGATCCATCCTAGCCTTTGCCCTAGACGCAATCGTAAACCATAAGTATATTTGATCACGATGTTTGATCCATGTCAGCAAGGGTGCATAATAAAATCTTCTCTTTATGGTGTTTATTAATGCTTAATATTTATAATTTACAGGGGTATTAGGCTTAACTCAAGTCGTTAGCCAAATTATGATAAGATATTCAAAGTTGCTCCAAATATGCAGCATTGTTCAATCATGTTGCAAGCCAGAAAAAAAAAAAAATAAAAGCAATCGCAAATTACTAATATAAAATTATAGTCGATTGTCAATAAACTGTAGTATAATGCTTGCAAGAAAAGAATACACCTCAAAATTTCAAAGTTACAGTACCAAAATTTGTTTGAAAACTTTGATGTACAAACAATCGGATATAAGCATATAAAATCTTTGAAAGTATATTACAGCAAGGTTATAGATGAGGATAGTTTAGATTTAAGTTGAAGCTCTAATTGACTTCGTAATATGATTTCCATGTATAACTCTTTAAAAGTAATTAAGTAATATATTATTATTCAACTTTTAAATCTGGTGACGTTAATGATCGATTGATTTCCTTGTTTAATCATTTGGTTCATAGAAAAGAGATCACAACCGGGCATAAAGAAAACATCATATCTATCTAAATTCCAAACTTGAAAGTCGAAATCATGAAACAAAGACAAATGAAGGCCCATCCCTCCTTTCATTATTTTTTTAATTAATTCTTTTCAGAATTTTGATCGTATCTACTCTTAAAATTTAATAAATCTCGCTCAAATTATTTCATTGTTTTTTCTAAATATAAAAGGAAGAGAGAGAGAGAGAGAGAGAGAGAGAGAGAGATCATATACTGTTTTATAGTTTTATCTCCTAATGGTGTCACTCCTTTATCTATTTGCTTATTGCGTAGCCTATGCTAATAGAACACCATCCAACGTAGAACGTACGTACTTCATATTTTTTACGACTTATTTCTATGATAATTAACCGTAACATAAAGTTATAAATTGTCAAAAATTTATAAATACAAAAAATCAGCCCATTAGATAATTGCATACAGATTCATATAAATAGAATTCTAAATTTCAGGATATAGCTAGAATGAGTGAGTAAAACAAAAAGAATATAGAATGCGTGAAATTACTTTTATGTGAAAGTTTAGATGTTATTAAATGTTGTTGCATTTTACACAAAAAAAGTTATGACAATAATGTATTGACTGACTAACCATTCCAGCTCGATCGTGTACATTTGATCAATAAATGATTGCCATGCAATAAACATCCAAACATTGTTATTTTAAGTAATAAGGAATATAAAACCAATTCTGTGGGCTTGGGATAGGGATCCCAAATTTTCTACTGGGGCCACACGCAGAGTAGGAGAATGGAGATTAAAATCAACAATAATATTAGTCATATATGATATATTTTTTTATTTTTTTATTTTGGGTTAATTTTTTTATAAAAAAAATATAAAATTTTGTGTGTTCACTACTTGTTTAATAAAATTTTAAATATACTTATAATTTTATAATTTTTAATAAATTTAAATCAAACTAATATGTTATTGATTCAAATGGAATTGGATTTAATATCCTTTAAATAAGGATGTTTAAATTCAAATTGATCAAAAATAAAAATAAAATCTGCTAAAAAATAGAAAAGCAAACCAAATCTATGTTTTTTGGGTTTGTTTGAATGACTTTGTGCTCAAACTGGTTTATAAGATTTGATTTGTGATTTGTGACTTTAAAATCAATTCAAACCCAACCAAACTACATACTTATATTACTTTAATTAATGTTATGCATTTTATAAAGTGTATAGCACTTCCATTTTACAATGTCGCGCGTATAATATTATGTATATGACACGTATATAGTGTATTTACTTTTTTAGATGATTTTTTTAGGATACGTTTGGTTTAAGATGGAAATTTAAAAGAATTTTATTATGAAGTATTTAGCATATTAATTAGTTTTGTAGATTGTTATTAGTCCAAGTTTTAATATAATTTGATATAAAAATGAAAAGAAAGTAAAAAAAAATTAAATTAATATTTTAGTAAAAATCGAACAAACCAAATCATAAAATATTGGTTTGATTTGGTTTGGATTTGAAATTAAATTAAAATCTAACTACATCCAACCGTACATAATTTTAAGTTTGGTTCAAGTGATTTTTTAATAAAAAATTGAACCAAATTGTATTATGAACACCCCTATCCTTAAGCGAGATTAAAGATTCGAACTTGTAAATAAAAAAAATGTAATTAGGATAATTGTTTTTAGTGAAAGTGATCAATTAAGTTTTACAATAAAAATTAATCATTAATAAAACTGATAGATATGTCGTACTAATGATATGATGGGAAAAAAAAAATATCACTACTTGATAGTATTTTTTATCTATAAAAATTGAAGATATTACCAAAAAAACTTACAACATTCATACACTACCAAATCAACCAAATAGCTTCCATTTGTAATATAATACCAGTACTTGCTAGTATTCTTGAACGAGAATTAGAATTTTGCTATTTTTAATTAATTCTTATTAGTTGAGATCTTTGCCTTCAAATTTTATACTTCTCCCATATATACGTACATATTTATTTATTTATTTATTCTATGAGGATTTACTTATATATCCATTGGGTTAATGGACTGAAATGATTGATCAAATGGACTATTACGTATAAATATAATTAAGGCTACCGCCGTATAACCTAAATTGATCAAATGGACTGTTATTTGTTTGTATTCTATCGATACTGCTCGTACCAACATCAATATATATTCACTTTGCCTATTAAGAAAAAAAATGCCATTATTTCTTTTGTAGACTAGCTTGTTTGTTATATATCAATAGCATGTTCTTAGATTCTTCACAGGAAGATAAAAATTTAAAAATGACTTATTACTTGAGTGGCGTTTTCACAAGTGTTTTTATATATAATTTATTTGATCTCTTTTTTTCTTCAAAAAATAAATAAATACATGAGCATATATATAGATATATACATATTATCACAATTTTAATCATTAATCTTCATTACCTTACAATTTTTAAATGCACTTCCTCAATCTAGACAATACATTATTGAAATTCCCTAACCATGGTCGACTTCTATATGACAATGAGAATTCTCAACAGCCTTGCTATTCAGAAGGAACCCTTCATCAAGGGACAATTAAGCATCAACTTTTTTATATAAAAAAAGTTGTTGGACAAGCTTCAACTTTAATGAGTTACGAAAATTTGAGTTCATAGGTATCCCAATTTGGACAGGCTGTCTGCTACTGCATAGTAACGTGCTCAATCTGCTGATATGTTTAATTACCACAAACGATTCTTATTCATGGCAGAAGAACCATTTCTTGTATCATGTACATATAATCTACTATGTTGCAATTTCAAATATCTAGCTACTTGCAAGTTGTGAATCAAGTGCAATATGTATTGCGGTAGCTACATTAATTGTTAGGCTTATAGGTTACTAACATAGAAGCTACTAGTAAAAACACAAGCACGTGGACCTTGTGTTATAAATGGATATACATGCATAATCACCAATAAAAGCCGCTATAGTATTAGTATGACAATAGCGACAATAAGAACAATAATGAATTTTATCCAAGTATAACTATGTGGAGCATGATCAAGTAATAGAGCCAAAACTGGAAGAAAGACGAATAGGGAATCCCTACATACAAACAATTTCCATATAGGGAACAGGTCACAGGATAAGTCAAGAGGGGAAGCAAATATTTGCATATTCGTAAAGTAGCTAAAAATCAAATACATAAGCCAAAGAAGTTCCATTAAAAATAGTATGTGGTTGCATTCACACTGCTATTATTGTATTCGTGTACGTAAATATAATGTTATAGACATTCAGAAATGTCTACAATTGCCAGGTGTGGGTAAGAATAGAGGTTCTACATTTATATATGCTATTAGAAAACGAAAGTTAAATAGATACATAGTGTAATTTATTATTTTACTAGTAGACAATTTGTATTAACTATTAAGTGTACATATTGGACAGGAAATTAGAGCCGTAGAGCAGAAAAGAACAAAAATAGATCACCAACCAATTTGAATTTATGAGCTACGGAAAAATTTGGAAGCATTTGGGGAGTGGGACCCAACTCTGAAATCTTCTTCAAGGTGGGAAATAGAGAGAGATGCAGGGTTGGCTTTTTTTGTTGAACTTTTTAACATGCTAAGAACCTGAGAAGTTTTTATGATGTTAACTCTCCCATTCTTTTTTGTTTCAAGACAGAATACAGATCTGAGGGTCAAAGTTTGCCAAAAATTCCTATTTAAATATTTAATGTGGTTTTGGTTGTAGAAATTTCGGTGAAAAAGACATAAATGGCCCCCTCTATTTGCGGAGGGAAGATCTAGAGAGAGAGATGTGTAACGTGAAAAGCAGATTCCATTTTGGTCTTAGGGTATTAGATGTGCAAATGATATATATTATAATACGTGTACTATAATGCATATAATAAGCACAATTTGCAAGAAGCTTTTCTGTGTGCCCTTATAAATATGCTCCAACACAGTACTCTATTTTCTCAAGGTAGTATTTCCTAAACAATTAGTATCATCTCACAACAGAGAAAGAGTGAGAGAGAGAGAGAGAGAGAGAAATGGAGCTTCATGACCATGATTTCTTGGAGGAATTAATGTCTCTAAGAAGAGAAACATGGGATACAAATCCATGTTCACAAGAAAACCAGCTTTTCTCTAATGGCTGGAGTTTTGATTGTTTTGATCAAAACTATCATCAACCTTTTCCTCCAAACTCTTTCTCTTGCCAACAAGTTCCTCAAAGTTACAACCACGACTATACCTACAATGAAATCTATAGTTCCTTACTTCACGAATTCTCTGCACCACAAGTTATATATTCATCATCCTATAACACCCTTGATAGTACTCCACATAATACCCCTCCTTTTCTTGCTCAAGAAGATTATCCATTGTCCATGATGGAAGAAGAAGATCCGGGTTTTCTCGGGGAAGAGCTTCAATGCTTGGACCTTCAAACCACATGCAAAATGGAGCCAAGCCATTCCCCTGAAATGCCTATTTTCAACACAACTTCATCATGTGTGGAGAGAAAGAAAAGAGCAAAGATGCATCAGGGGCAGCCTTCAAAGAACCTAATGGCAGAGAGGAGAAGAAGAAAGAGATTAAATGACAGGCTCTCCATGCTAAGATCTATAGTGCCTAAGATAAGTAAGGTACGACGTTAGAATGAGTCATTATGAGAAGCACTAGAATGTAAAACCACATAGAACTACTATGGTTTGTGTCATCTATGCAGCACAAGTGCTAATTTGCTTGTTGAAAATTAATGCTTCTCACAGATGGACAGAACAGCTATACTTGGAGACACTATCGACTATATGAAGGAGCTCTTGGAAAAGGTTAATAATTTGAAGCAAGAAATAGAAGTTGATTCCAACATGGCTAGCATTTTCAAGGATGTAAAGCCAAATGAAATCATAGTAAGGAATTCTCCAAAGGTATGTGTACTTTTTAAGTTTGTGGAATTTGAATTTCGGCCTAACTCAACCTTAAACTAATTTATAGGGTGAGAGTTGTCGGTTAGTTATATATACTATTTTGATCATATCATTGATTAATGTGAAATCTCCAACACAGATAGAATTGTCTTCCAAGATTCTTTTGAAGTTAAAATAAATCATCATTGAAAGGTCCCAATTGTGATTTTGTGCAGTTTGATGTGGAGAGGAGAAATGTCACTACAAGGGTGGAGATCTGCTGTGCAGGGAAGCCAGGCTTGTTGCTGTCTACAGTAAACACCTTGGAAACGTTAGGCCTCGAGATCCAACAATGTGTTATTAGCTGTTTCAATGATTTCACAGTGCAAGCTTCTTGCTCAGAGGTATATTAGATAGTGTTAAAATGAATAGAGAATATATGTTCTATTCTATATTGGGTGCATTCTAAAATGAAATACTAGATAAGAACATGAGGACTAATCTGGGTATTCTCTTGTCGAAAGTTAAAGACTAAAATCATAAGTTATTAAGATAAGAGGATGATTTTTCTCTAGAGGTTGATTTTAAACAAAATATAATGATCAAACCCTTTAATAGATCATAAACTTAAAAAATATGATTATCTGTCAATTATATTACACCATATTAGTAAAACATGAGAAAAAAAGTATATTTCGGTTTCACTAAAAGGTAGAATTGAAGAGATTAAGAGAACATATCAGAAAATTTTTAATTTTGTCTACTCAGCAAACCCCACCATAGTATGATGGTTTTTTGGCACTGTCTAAAAATTCCCTACTTTTTAAATTTTGGGTTCAACACATATGGTCATTTTTGTTGAGCAATTGAGTAATCAACTTTATTATTCAATATGTTATTTAATAGGAATTGCAGCAGAAGACAAATCCGAGTTCCGAAGATATAAAGCAAGCACTATTTAGAAGCGCAGGATATGGTGGACGATGTTTGTGAAAATAGAAGAGAGGTGCAAAACAACACAGCAAGTGCACCATAGCTAGAGGAGAGTTTTTGAGTTTCTGATCATAGTGATATCCATTGATTTACAAGCAAATCTAGCCGAATTTCTTTTTCCTCCATGTATGGCAATAATTGATTTCTTCAACATCATGCCTATTGTAACATGTTCAAATGGAATCGTCAAAAAAAAAAAAAATCAAATGGAAATGCCTATTAATCTTGGTGATTGGCTTTGTTCCCTAACATTAATTTTTTTTGGATAAATGTCCCCCTAACATATTCTCAACACAAAAGCCATGCAATTAGATTGAATTGCCAGGATGTGATGAACTCGTGCTTGATTATGATTATTAGGCGCATTTCATCTGATCTAATTACAAAGTAGGGAACATTTACAAAGCTTTCTTGCCGAGGGGCTGCATCGTTTATGGCATAAACCACACACACACAATGAGTTATATAATAATAAGCGTATTAAGTGCATACATTTTTAGCATAAAAAAGTAGTAGACTTTTTGCTCTCTATAGAATGATATAACGACATTAATTTTTGCACTGAGCCGATACAGTTACGTATTTAAAAGTTTAAAATTTTAAAGTCTTTTGAAGTGTCACAAAAATGACCTATGCATATGTATATAGACTCCTTTTATCTACGATAATGAATTAGTGTACGGTAAAATTCAGAAGTACTTCTACCTATAACTATATAACTAATTAATATAGGTAAAATTCAGTAACTTGTATTTATTATTATTTGGTGTATGTAAATTTATTAAAATTAAAAATGACTTCTAACTATAAATACTTTATATAGGTAAAATTTCAAAAAACTTGTGCCTATAGTCAACTAGTGTAGGTAAAGATGATTACAAGAAATTTGACATACACATACTAACATTAATGACAATCATTAAACGTGTGTGTATAAATTTCATATACCTATAAACATATGATAAATTATGGGTATAGATATCATATAGTTATAGATGTTT
>PYAF01003299.1:1685223-1744264 GCA_007407185.1 Glycine tomentella
TATTGTATTATACACAATAAAATATATTTTTCATTAAATATGTTTAGAGTCAGTAATTTAAAAAATTTGCATAAATGGTAACATAATATTTAATGTTGCTCCCTAATATCAAAATTATCTAAAAAGCATTTAACTATTAAACTGTATAATAAATAGCATATTGTTACTCAATATCAAAAATATTAAAATTAATTTTTAATCATCAGAATTATATATTAAATAGAATTAATATTAGTAATTTAATTCAAACTTAAATACAATTGTTAAGAAAAATACATGTCATTCACAACTATTGCAAAGTTATGGTTTTGATCAATGACCAACATTTGTTCTAATTAAGTCTACTTTAATATAAATTTCCATTACATTTTATTAGGTCAATTAATGACTATGTGTTTAACATAATTAATTTTGTTACTGATAATTAGGTTAATTAAATTTCAATCGATTTATTATGAAATTCAAATATCTATAAACAATTCACATTACTTTTAAATTATTATTTTTAATTAATATTGTTTGTAAACTATTTAATAACTAAATTTAAAACAAATTATATTGATATATATATATATATATATAATAATCTAATATCTTTTAATAAATAAATTTAAAACAAAGATATATGGTCACATTTCCTTTTAATTTGGGCATGGTTAGTTTTCCATATTGCTAATAGGCATCTGGATAGTTGTTGCATATACTATGAGTCTTTTGGGTAAGTTTCTTTAGAAGCACTTCTAAAAGAAGAAAAAAATGAGATGAACTTTTTCATAAGCAAATATAAACTCTCCATTAGCTAATTTTTAGAAGTTCACCAATACAACTTTTCTAAAAGATGAGATGAGATTTACAAATGAACTAATGGAAAACTCATTTTAATTTCTGGAAAAGTTCATTTTATTTTTTTCTTCTTACTTTCTTCTAGAGAAGTTTACATCCAAACAGACTCATAGTCCTTATGTTTTCAAGATAATATTTGTCATAATTGTTTCAATTAGCCATTTAGCCATACATAACTACAATTATTACACACATACCATTTGATACATTTCCATTCAGAAAGTCAAAATAAGTACATGGAAGCAAAAAAAAAATGAACTTCAGTGACATCATGGAAACTTATGAATGTAAAAGTGACCGAGTCCATTCCCTGTAATCTTGATAACATATCATCTTGTTAAGTTTGATATATAGTTGTAGATCACTACCCAACGATACCCGTATTTCTTCACCTCAACATGAAAACCATGGGAACCCATTATTTTAATATCCAATTTCAGTTCACCAAGATAAGTCGTGCCCATGATAATAAACCCAAGTAGTGCAACGTTCCCTCTCAACTAATTTTGGACAGTTAAAAATATATAATTCAAATTTTGTGGCATCATCAAGTAAAGATTATCTTATTGACCATGGCGGCATGTAGGTTCGTGATGGAAAATAAGTTCGTGAAGGGAGCTCAGGCAAATATTTCAATCGCTTGCAGTGCCGCAAGTTTAAAACTAACAGTTTGGAAAGCTTAACTTCTTGAGACAAGGCAGAGTAGAAAACTTGTTTCCCCTTAAACCTAGGCTTTCTAAGCAATGTAAATCTCCAACAGCACCAGGGATTTCATGTATATTTGATAAGCGCTGTATTTCAGTTAAAATCATGTTTTAAATGCTGGCACTTATCTTTTGATTTCATTAACTTTGCATATAAATTTCCCTAAACCTAGTAAATTAGCACTTTATACTTGTGTTTAAAGTGTTTTGGAAGATTAATCTAATCATATTTTGTATTTTGATAGATTCCGTGGATTTTCGAGGCTTCCGGATATCAAAGCAAGCAAAGAAGGCTTCTATAGCAAGTATGGGAGGTGCAACAAGCATTTCAGGCCCAGAAACCGACATGGCCCAAAGCTTTCTTCAACATTAAGACTTTAACTCGCCCAGGCGACCAACCATAGTGTATTTTGCTCGCCCGGACAAGCTACAAGTTCCAAAAAGATATGTTAAGCTGGCCCAGGCGACCAAAACATGAAGAAAATGGTGGCCTGGACGAGTGAAGCTAACAGGAGGCAAAAACCTATAAATAGGCCACGAAAATGGAGAGGAAAACATGCATTTTGCTTTCTTTTCTTGCATTTGCTTATTCTTTAGCTTAGGAAAGTTAAATATTAGTAAGTAGGTAGGTTAGGAAAGTGAGAGAAGTGAGGATTAGTGTGGAGACTTTGCCGGAGAGAAGCGGTGATGGGACCCTTCAGCAATTCTTTCCGTGAGGAGGTTCTCTCCACTATGAGTAGCTAGATTCTCTAAGGTTGGATATAATCTTCTTAACCCTATATCTCTTTTAATATTTATGCATGAATCATTCTATTTCTTATTGGAAATTTCATTCTGCGCTTAATGCTTTATTCTACTTGATCACTAGTATCATGAACTTAAATCCTAAGTGAGACTGGAAAGTAATCTTAGGGTTTGAACTAAATGAATTTACTCATTACGTTACGTTGCTAGGAATAGGGCATAACGTTCTGATTGCATAAAGCACGCGATTATAAATCTTAATGCTGGGATATTTACTTAAATATGCGAGGGATCGATATTCGATAGATATTCTTAGAACTTGAATGCGAGGAATCGATTCAAGGTAACATAGTGTGCATCAATAAGAATAGACGATGATTTATGCATAGTAATATTAATTGAATATAGAATGTTAAGAATGATGAAATCCAATCCCACTTTCTCACAAATATATTTCATTTTCATTAAGTTTAGTTATTTTACTTGCACCACCAAATGAAATTCTGCTCAACCTACTTGTACATAACTATTGAACTGTTTAATTCTATTTGGATTAACTGAGTAAGCTCAAGTCCCTGTGGAGACAATCTTATAAATTCGAAACTTACAACGATATAATAGTACGCTTGCCGAGAAAAATCCTAACAATATTGACAAAACTTAGATAAAGTTCACGCATACATGTGGAAATAGAAATAGGCAAGGGAAACACATTTCTACTTATATCAAGCAAATATATGATCGCACTCACACCTTACTTTCCAGCTTTCCTTTTTCCCAAGGTAACATAGTCATATATAACATCCCCTGTTTTCAGTTTAGGCATTTTTTTTTCCTTGTGGCAACATTCCTACTTAATTTTCTACTTTCCTCTCAACGAAGCTAATATAATTATGCAGAAGTCCCTAATTGTTAATGATCAGATAGAATTTGACATTGCAAAAAATTGTTTTCATGCATGAAGCAGGGAGTAGATTTTTGGAGAATGGAGCTCCAACTCAAATATTATCTCTAGGTGGAACAATTTCTTTGGCAGAGAAAGTAAAAAATATGTTCGTGAAGTATTGATTAGAAAGATTGGAGTGGGACATTGGCCAGTGTTTAAAGAAACAATATTGAAGGAAATATGTCCCAATAACAAGACTATAATAACCCAAGTTAAAGAAAAAAAATATTATTATTATTTTATCTGGCGCTGATAGCATGGCACTGTAGCTGAATCTGGCACTGATAGCGTGGCACTGTAGCTGAAGACCAATTTTCACTGTTATTTGGCGCGATCAGCGCCAGGAACGACGCCGTTAGCGCCAGGATTTGACAAGTGATGCAATTAGCGCCAATTATGACGCGGTTAGCGCCGGTAGTGCCCTGGAAAACACATTTTCTCTGGATTTTGGCGCAGATAGCGCCAGAAGTGCTCCAGAAAGTGTATTTTCTCTGGAATCTGGCACGATCAGCGCCAGAAGTGGCGCGATCAGCGCCAAAGCACGTTCTGGGCTAGTATAAAAGGTCATTCACGCGTTTTGGAGGGCCAAAACCCTTCTTTCTTCTTCCTCCCTGTGTTTTCTGCCATTGATGACCTGAGAAGCTTCATATCTTCTCCATTCTTCATCTAAACACTTCCTACCCAACTAGAAAGTTGATTAGAACCCCTCTATCAGCTAGATTCCAACTTCAATCCTTAGAAAAAAAACCATAAAACGGAGAAATCTCATTCTCTAGGGAACTTTGTAAAACTGAGTTTTGGAGGAGAAAGAAGGCGATTCAAGGATGCCAGAGCTTAGAAAAGTGATCCTCCAGCTTTCATCGACAGTTTAGAGGTAAGAAACTCAAGTTTTACTGATTGATTTGTGAAATGGTTCTTGGGATGAATAGTACCCAAATTGTGTTAGGGTTGGAATTAAGCTTGGATTCTTTAGAAAAGTATGATCAGGAAATTATTCTGATGAATATTGAACTTTGAATCATGACTTTTGATGAAGTTTGATTTTGACTCTGAGATATGTATGAGTAGGAAGAATGTTGATGAAATGGAAGGTATTATGATAGATATGAGCCTAAATGCCTTTGCAAAAGTTGTTCAGAAGGCCAAATAAATGGTGAAAACGTGGTGATATACATGTTTTAGTCATGTTGGATAATTGTCATATATGATCTAGTAGATCATTGAATTGAGCCTATGCAAAGTCTAAGGGGACTCTATGATCTTGGTTGGACCAAGATAGATCCTGTTGAGGGTCTGTAGATCGCCTATAAGGTGATTAACTCTGACCACCCTAAGATAGAGAACAGAGAGGTTTCTATGGAAAGGGATAGTGTTTCCTTTCATTATAACGGCTAAGGACCGTTATTGATTGTTTGTTTTATGTCTTGTGTAAGGCGTGATAATGATATTGCTGGTGGTTGTGACCACGAAGCCGGGAGAGCCGGTAGAGCGCTGAGGGCAGGTAAGCTCTTTGTCCTTGGGAGTAGTTCCCACTGCTTGTGTTACTCCATACTCCGAGGGAGTGGTGGATGTTATATGTCATAATTCATGTATATTGAAATTGTGTGTTATTGTTTTATTGAAACATGTGATTGATGATAAGATGAACACTGTGATAGTGTTCTGTGACTGATGATAAGCTAAGTACTGTGATAGTACTGTATTATGTGATTTGTGAGATTCTTTGGCCAGTAGAATAAGGTACTATGGATTTCCTTGGAAATGTGCCCTTAAGTGGATGATCTTTCTCAGGCATGGGCATGAAATCCTAAGGGAATGTGCCCTTAAGTGGATGATCTTCCTCAGGCTTTGAAGAGAAAAGTCCTGAGAGAACGTGCCCTTTAGTGGATGACTTTTCTCAGGCAATGTGATATGGGTACATATATTGTTACACTTGTGTGATGTACATATGATATGACTTGATAGCTGCGATGGCTAGTTTGTAATGCCAATTTTGATATCATGTGCATGAAAGTGAACCAGAGGGAGGAAAGACCTCCAAGGACCCTGAGTTTACTAAGATTGTTATCTCACCCCTGTTGGGGATTATGTTTTGCAGTTGAGGCTCAGGGAGCGGTTGACAGATCTCAGGGCAAGAGGCCCGAGTAGAGGGATATGGTTCTGAAGGAACCTTAGGCATATAGTGAAAAGCATGTTGGCTCTATATTTTGATATTTTGATTTTATGTCTGTATTTTGGTAATGATGAGGGATATGTACAGTTTTGAGACATATACTTTGTATATTATGAGAATCATCATATATGTGTATAATGTACAGTTTATGCTGGTAATGACGGTTGATGACGTCATTTTTGTTTATTGCTTCCATTTTTAATTATTCTTGATAATTGTTGCGCTATTCTGATTAAGTAATATGTTAATACACCGGATACATACGGGGTGTTACAGTCCCAATAACAAGACTTAAATGGAAAATTATTATGCTCCAATCCTTTTAAAGTCATGTCAGTAAACTAATAAACCAAACCCAGGGTAATTTGCCAATAAGAAATAACTCATCAATGTCACCTAATCATCAACACAAGATATATCCCAAGTCTTTAGGAAACTAACACAGTTTTTGAGTGGAATCATATAAACCGAAACAATGTCAGCTTTATAAACAAAAGGCAAGGCCAGGCCAGGCCACATCATTACATGTACATAATATACCTTTTTTAACATTAGACAAACTTCAGAGAAATCACCATGCAAGCTTTGTTAGCTCAGCAACAGCCTCCGTCCATTCAGACCATTTGGTAGCTTTCTGAATATTAATAAGACTAAAAATAAAGAACAAATTGAGACAAATGCAAACCCATATAACTAATATATAGGTGCATTAATTACTGAGTACAATACGAGAGATGGGACAGAAAACTGACACATATCCTGACACAGCTTCCTGTTCAGGTTCCTTATCTTGCTCAGATCTACAACATGAGAGAATATTTTATTAAAATGGTAATGCCCATATGCTGATTCACACAAGTGGTGTAAGCATCAGCTGTGTTTGTTAAAAGTTGGTCACAGTCCAGTGGCTAATGCCATCTTTTGTTACTAAAATAAAACCTTACGATGTTACTAAAATAAAACCTTACGAACCATGTTGAAATCGGGAACTACCACCTAGAATTATGTCATTTAACTTCAGAAAAACCATTATATTTATAGCAATGCCTTGCTGGACTTGAATATGCCTCTCTGAATTGTTTGCTCATGATATTAACTTGAACATTCAATTATTCTATTTCTTTGAGGAATAATTTATATGACCTCTGAACTTAAGTCCCCCATTATTCACTCTCCAACAAATCAATTAGCACTTGCAAAAAGAAAAAGAATAATATATCTATAAGTTAAGCTCTTTAGTTAGAAATTGTTTCAAGGTTTTGAATGTTAAAAGAAGCATGGGAACTTAGGGAGGCAATAATGCACCTGAATGCACAAATCAGCCAAGATATAACTAACAGCAAACAGCCAAGATAGAATTCAGCATGCCAAATAACTAGAAAAACAGACCAAAAACTGGCATTGTAATTGTGCTAGAACTTTTTTTTTATGTCCGCTACCATTGCCAACATATATCCAAATCCACGACATGGAGATCAGGAAGCAAATCAAAAAACGCAAAAACCCTTGGCGAAGAAGAAAAAAAACACATAGATGACCTGCTAACAATGTTAACACCTAATTCAATTGAACCATTTTAATTAATTGGAGAACTCAATTGAACCATTTAATAATTAGAGGACCTAAACACTAATTTAAATATCCATTGGAGAGAAAATTAATTGAGTTGCTTAAGATTGAGGAGACATAAATTGAGTTACTTATATCAACCCCATTGACAATGCTCTTAGAGCAACAACCAATATCATCACTTAAAATCATTTATGATGAATTAGAGCAACAATCAATTTCACAAGTCACCAACAACAAGCAATTCAAGAGAATGAATGAATTTAAATAAGCTTTAAGACACTAGTCCTTGGCCAACTTTGTTTGAACTCCAAGGCAATCACTGTGGTTGCTCTTAAAGCCATTTTTACAGCACAAAATCGGGGATCAATGCACTTCAAAAACAGGTTCTAAATATAGATTAGACCAACAACCACTACCAATTACACAAAGAGAGACATAGTGCTCTAAGCATCAAATTCACATGCAAATAGAAACTAATAGGATTAGGAAAATCCTTACCTTGTCAACCTATCTTAACTCCTTCAATACCCAAGATGTTTGAAGCTCTTCTCTTTACCTTAGAAAGAAAAACATGAAGAAGCGATGAATGAAGATTATTTCTCTGCAGCCGAATAGAGATTCTCGGAGCTTCAAAATTCACTCTTTAATATATCAAAATACAATGAATAATAAAAAGCTATCTAGAACCCATATGAGTGACATATAAGTTGACAGAAAAGATAAAGGATAAAAAAAAAAAAAAAATACAAAACTACTTACACACAGAAAGCAAAACGAAAATTAAAATAGAGCTGTTTTGATGATTAGAAAACTATATATCAATGAGAAGCAAATGGTGAGGTGTGCATTGTTTTATAATTGCATGTGAGTCTCGAAGTAAATTTGTTGGAATAAAAAGCTTGGCTGTGGTAAACCGTGAAATAAAGAACTGGGAACATCGCGAGAGATCAGAGACAAAGAAATTAAAGATAGCGTCGGGAGAATATAAATTTTTGGAAAATTTTCATAAAAATGCGTGAATGATAAACCATGAATCATGAAATGTTGGAAGGCTAGCTTTATATACTATTTAATTCAATCGTGGTGGCAATCACAAAGAGTTTGATTTTATTTTTCCAATGGTTTAGCTTAGAATCAGATCTGATGGCTAATTTTAATATTAAAATGAGAAAATTAATTTCTAAGTTAAATGAAATTAAAAGAATGTGAATTTGAGACCGACTAATATTATAGTGCTTAGTGGGCATAATAAATTAAAAAACAAATCACATACGGATTCGAAGAAAGAACAGAACTTTTTGCTTATGGCTAAAAGTTATACGATGACATACTAAGATAGACATATATAAGTATATATAACAGTATGGGACGTTTAAAGCAATACAAAGGAGTTTATATCTTGGTGGACAAAAATCTTATCAAGTATATATATTTTACAAGATGTAATTCTATTCAATTGACTAAGAAACATATTCCCCATATGGTGGAAATCGTTATTTATTTTTCTTAAAGAAAGTAATTACGTACCTACTTATAAAAATTAAATCAAGTAATCATTTTAAAGCTTAAATATATGTACCACGTGATAAACAATAAATAATCTTGACAGTTCAATTTAAAATAATATAAGTTAAGTTATTTCTTAATGTAAATACAAGAAAAATATCTATGTCTTAGGTAAAAGTCAAAAAATACTTATATCTACCATTGGTTGATATAGGTAAAATTTGACAACTTATATCTACCATTATTTGGTGTAGCTAAATTCATTAAAACTTAAAATGACTTATATCTACATCTACTTTATGTAAGTAGAATTCCACATTCTCAATTCACACTTGCTATAAAAATGACTTTGGTGTGAATTCGAATCTCCCATTCCCAATTCACACTTGCTGTGGTGTTTGGGGGTACTTTTGTATATAATTTTGGGGGAGGAATAGTTTGGTGGATAAAAGAAATTAAAAGGTATAGGTGTGTAAAAAATCAAAAAAGAGTCATTCAAGGTCAACCCGTATATGCACTGAAATGAATCAAAGAGAAAGGGGTCCATCGAAACATTGTTTATTTTGCAAAACGACTGGTCATTCCAAAAACAAATGTTCAAATAATTAAGAAAGCACAAGTCAAAATCGCTAACATACGCATTAAATTGTTGAAATTTTTTACAACTTATATTGTTGTTATTTGTGTCTACGGATTATCACACATGCTAATTAGTTATTATGTCAATGTTTGAATCTACTCATAATATTATTTAACCGTTGTGATAAATTATTTTTTAAAATATTACTGATTATTAATAATTATTATTGCAATTAGTTGCATTTAATGTTTAAAAATTATAATAATTAATTATTTATTTAAATATAGTAATTAAATATATTACTAATTATTATTTCATTTGTATAATTAAAAATTACAAAATAAAAATGAAAAGGAAAAAAAAGTTTAGAATTCAAATTTGAAGATGCCAAATAGTAGTGTGCAAAAACTAATTTAAAAAATAAGGTGCGAATTCAAGTTCTTCATTTCAAAATTTGGGTCCTTCATTTCCAAATTCGTAGCCTGTACAATAATAAGGGATACTTATGTTAATAATTTGGGATGGGGATAATCTACCACATAAAAAAAAGGAAATGGAATAATGGGATAAAAAAATAGTAGGATATTAAGATGCAATGTTTTTTCATTTTTTTTTCATTGTATATTTTTCTTTTCGTTTTTTTGTTGTTGTTGTTTGTGAGTTGAACGCAAATCTAATTATGCCAAACAGATTTTGTTTGATGGGTTTATAGGCCCAATTCAAAATTTTTTCTTTTTTTTTTTTGGCAAATTTTCTTTTTGTTGGTTAAATAAAAAAAGAAAAAATTAAAACAAGTGTGATTTAAATGCCAAAAATATAATAAAAAGAATTGAGAATCAAACTAAAAGGGTGGGGAAAATTAAATGTTGACACTAAATTTATAAAAAATTACAATTTCACTTAACACATTACCTCTCTGACTCGTGTGTGTGTGGGGGTGGGGGTGGGGGTGGGGGTGGGGGGAGGGGGGTGCATGCGTGTGGATGGGTGGATGGGTGTGTGTGTGTCTCGAAATCTTTAAATACGACTACTATCTTTATCCTTAACTTGCAGTCAAAAGAAGAAAAAAATCTCTTTAACCTTAACAAAGTAACAAAACAAACACCAGTCCATCACTTCTCCTGCCTCACTTAGTACCACATGAAAGCTAGTACAAAACAAAGGGCTAGCTTATTGCGACTCGTTATTATTATTATTTATTATGCTATTTTTGTTTGTTCGTGTTTTCTCTTTAGATGTCTTTTCTTTTCTTTTTTTCTTCATTGAGATCAGGTTAATTATGTAAAGTACATCGCACTATTTAACTCGTTGATTTGAATTTTGTCTATTATATATAGCCCACAATTCTTTTGGGCTAGGAATGCCCAGATCCATTTCAAAGTCACACAAGAAGATTTTGGAAAGGGCTTGATTGTGGTTGTGGACCATCTGTTATGCTTAACCGTATTATTACTTGTGAGTTGTGAGGTTAGATTCAATTTCAAGATTATGTTGGGAAATACCAAGAATAAATTTCCCTCTCTATGTGATTAAGATGGACAATAAGAAAAATAAATTAAGAGAGTAAGATAAGAAGAACAACACCAATAAATTTTTAAGGTGAAAAATTCCCTTAGTATGAAAGGAAAACACCATGGGACCAAGTCCAGAAAAGATATCTCCACTATGAAGTAGGATTACAATGATGTTAATCTCACACAATATGATGATTTACAATATTTCTCAAACACTCACCAAGTATGGTGGAAATATATCTATCTTTTCTTGAAGAAGATTACAAAAAAACTCTCTCACTCTAACACTCTTGAAGGATCTCACTTGCTTGTTTGCCATAACTCCTCACAAGCCCACATTTATGTAGTGGAGGGATATGGCTTCTCCCAAGAGTAATAAATGAATGTAAATTAATTTTTATATTTTCAAGAACCCTTGAAAATTTTATCTCCATTTTTCTAAGATGAATGTGATATCATCAAAAGTCAATGACAAAACTCAAAAACCTTGGAATCTTCATCTTTTATTTTCCATGCATTTGATGTTATTAAGATTTTTTGAATGTGGTGCTCCATAATTATGGAGGGATTTCCAACAAATCTCCCCCTTCCCGACTTAATTGGTGAGCACCACCACACCGACACCTTGACAAAAGTCTTCAAACTTCTTAGTTGGTACCACCTTGGTTATTATATCTGACCAATTTCATTGGTGTGAACTTTCTCAAGTTGTAAAAGCTTCTGCTCTAACATCTCGTATCTAGTGATAACGGAAATATATATGTTTTGAACGACAGTGAAATGTTGAATTTTTAGTTAGGTGTATGGCACTTTGATTATCATAGTGCACCACATAATTTTTTTTGTTCATGGCACAACTCATGAAGAAAATTCTTCATCCACAACATCTATTTGCATGCTTCAGTAGTTGCAATATATTCAGCCTCAATAGTTGATAGAACCAAACACTTTTTAAGTTTGGTTTTCCATGACACAACTCCCCCTGCAAAATTAGTTAGATATCCCAATGTCGATTTTTTAGAATCAACATCTCCAACCGTGTCTACATCTATGTATTCTTCTAACACAGGCTTTCCTTTACCAAAGCACAAACACCTCTTGGTCGTGCCACGAAGATATCTAAATATCCAATTTACAGAAACCCAATGTTCCTTCCCAGGATTAGATAAGAATTGGCTCATAACACTGACTGCATAAGCAATATCTAGTACATATCATATCATACATGAGACTGCCAACAATAGATGAATAAGGAACCCTTTTCATTTCTTCTTTGTCTCCCTTACTTGTTGGACTTTTCTTTTTGCTCACTGAAATTGCCCAGCAAGTAGAATGTTAACAAGCCTAACCATGTGCATATTAAATCTCTCAAGAAATTCCTCAATGTATTGTTCCTGAGATAGCCACAATAACTTTTTAGATCGATTTCGAGTGATCTTCATCCCAAGGATTTTCTTTGATGGTCCCAAGTCTTTCATAGCAAAGGATTTGCTCAACACCAATTTAAGGGCAGCTATTTTCTTCTTATCATGCCCAACGATTAACATATCATCAACATAAAGTAGAAGTATGATGAAATTACCACTAGCATACCTCTTTATAAATACACAGTGGTCGGTGTGAGTCTTCTTGAAATCGTGTTGAGTCATGAAATAGTCAAACTTCTTATACCATTGCCATGGCGCTTGTTTTAGACCATAAAGACTCTTCTTGAGTCAACACACTAAGTTTTCTTTACTCGAAACTTCAAATCCCTCAAGTTGCGTCATATAAATCTCTTCTTCTAGATCTCTATGTGAGAAGGTTGTCTTGACATCAAGTTGTTCGATCTCCAAGTCTAGGCTTGCAAATATACCCAAGACAACTCTAATGGATGACATCTTCACCATATGAGAAAATATTTCTTCAAAATCAATGCCATTTCTCTTATTGCATCCTTTGACAACAATTCGAGCCTTATACCTTATCTCGGGATATTCTCCTCAGTTTTGAGGCTATACACCCATTTATTTTTCAAGGCTCATCTTTCTTTTGGCAATTCTACTAGGTCATATGTGTGGTTCTCATACAAGGATTGCATCTCCTCATGCATGGCTTTAACCGATTCTTCTTTATCATTGTTGGCCATTACTTCTTCATAACTTTCAGGCTCTCCTTTCATCTATAAGTGTCACATACTCATTTGAGGAATATCGTTTAGAGGGACACCTATATCTGGTGGAATGTCACAATTGAGGTTTTCAACAACTTCTGACTCAACAAGTTCTGTATTATTTTTCTCTGTTGACTACTCCATTAAGGTCTTGTTGTGTTCGGACCCATAATCGGCTTCATTTTGATTCGGCTCGACAACTTGTTCCTTTAAAACATCGTGAACCATGGGGAATGAGTCATGATCAGAGTTAACCCTACATTTAGGTTTCTCTGACTTCTTTAAATCTTCAATGGTATGATCCTCGAAGAACACAACATTCCTACTTCTAAAAATTTTCTTGTTCATTGCATCCCATAATCAATACCTGAACTTATCTTTTGGTGAACCAAGATACATACATTGCTTCATTTTTTAGTCAAGCTTTCTTCGTTCGTCCTTAGGAATGTGGATGAATGCTCGACATCCAAATACTTTTAAGTAGTTGTATGATGCCTTCTTTCCTGACCAAAATTCCTCTGGGATATCTCCATCCAAAGGACTTGTCGGTAACAGATTGATAACATCCACAGTGGTCTTCACAGCTTCTCCCTATAATGACTTAGGGAGTTTGGCATGAGATAGCATACATCGAATTCTCTCCTCAATAGTTCAGTTCATTCTTTCAACCACACCATTTAATTGTGGTGTCTTTGGTGGTGTCTTCTCAAGTTTAATTCCATATGTCTTGCAATATGCTTCAAAAGAGCCACGATACTCTCCACCATTATCAACTCGTACACATTTCAATTTTCTCTCAGTCTCACGCTCCACCATGACATGGTACTCCTTGAATGCTTGAATTACTTGATCTTTTGTATTTAACAAATATATCAATACTCTTCTTGAGTGATCATCAATGAAAGCGATTAAATAATACGCACCTCTAAGGCATTTGTCAAACATTGAGCAAACATCTAAGTGCATTAAGTCAAGAATATATTTCTCCTCTTGAGTTTGTCTGATTTTTTAAATGATACCCTGTTGTTTTCCAGCCAAACAATATGTGCAGGATTCAAGTAGTTGACGTTTTACATCAGGAAGATAGTTTTTCCTAGCAAGGATCTATAATCCCTTCTCGCTCATGTGGCCAAGTCGTCTATGCCACAACTCCATGCTTGAGTCACCATGGCAACGTTGGCCTCTCCCGTGCATATTCTTCCCTGCATGACATATATGGATCCTTCTTTCTTTCCTCAAGCAACAAACATACTGTCTTTTGTGAGTTTCCATTTGCAAGCACCAACGTGATTGATCAACCCAGCATCATCAAGCCTCTCGACTGAGATAAGGTTGAGACGCATGTCTGGTACGTGTCTCACCTCCTTCAACACGAGCTTATGCCCTGCGTCTATCACAAAAGTGATGTCACCAATGCCTACTATTTTTTTTGTGACACAATTTCCCATTTTTACCGTACCAAAGTCACCACTGTGATAAGTTGAGAAAATCCTCCATGAGGGCTAACGTGGAAAGACACACCCGAGTCAACAATCCATGAACAATCATCACAAGCAACACTAAGATAGTTGTCTTCTCTAATGAGGAATACATCATCATCTTGATCTACTGCCACGGTCATAGTTCTCTTATCCTCATTTTTCTTTAGATCAATTTGGTCTGGCTTAACAGTGCCGATTTTTTCATCTTGCTTGAGATATCAACATTCGGATTTTTTTGTTACCTGTCTTGCGATAGTAGTAGCAGGTAATCTTGGAATAACGAGATTTAGATCATCCTCGAGATTTATCATGACTTCTACTTGCACTTTTTCCACGATTCTCACTTATTATGTGGTCTTCTACAATGTTAGCTTCAAATTGGACAACAATATCTCGTTCCTTCCTCCTAGCTTCTTCATTCAACAAGCTATCAGCGACGATATCCATGGTGAGCTTCCCTTCAGTGGTTGAGTTACTTAGAGTAACTACTAGTGTGTCTCAACTCTCTGGTAGGAAACTAAGGAGTAGAAGAGCTTGCAATTCATCATCAATCTTCATCTCAATCTTCGTCAATTGATTTACGAGCCCTTTGAACATGTTTAAGTGCTCAATCATGCTATGGCCATCTTTGCTCCAAGGTGTCTTTTTTGAATCATAGACTCAAGTTTTGTCCACAGTTCGTATGCATTGGTGTAAGTTGACACATGCTCGAACAAGCTTCAATCAATGTATTTTCAAATCATAGATATGGCCTTCCAATTTTGGAGCTACCACTCTTTGTCAATGATCTTTCCCTCCGGCTTATCCTTTTAGGTGATTGGCTTGTACAAATCTTTGAACTATAAATGGTCATCCATCATCGACTTCCAATAGGAGTAATTTTCAACAGTTAGCTTGAATATATCTCCATCATAAGTGACAATACCTTCCATCTTGAATCAAATAGGATAATAGCTCCCTCGACCAACCTAGCTCTAATACCACTATTGGGAAATACAAAGAATAAATTTCCCTATCTATGTGATTAAGATGGGTAATAAGAAAAATAAATTAAGAGAGTAAGATAAAAAGAACAACACCAAGAAGTTTTTAACGTGGAAAACCCCTTTAGTATGAAAGGGAAAAACCACGGGACCAAGTCCAAAAAAGATATCTTCACTATGAAGTAAGATTACAATGATCTCAATCTCACCCAATGGGATAGTTTACAATATTTTTCAAACATTCACCAAATATGATGAAAATATAACTCTCTTCTCTTGAAGAGGATTACAAAAACATCTCTCACTCTATCACTCTTGAAGGATCTCACTTGCTTGCTTTCCACAACTCTTCACAAGCCTCCATTTATATAGTGGAGGGATATGACTTCTTCCAGTAAATAATCAATTAATGTAAATTAATTTTCATATTTTCAAGAACCTCGAAAATGTTATCTCCATTTTTTAAGATGAATGTGATATCATCAAGAATTAAAGTGAAATTTTAAAACCTTGAAATCTCCACCTTTTATTTTCTATGCATTTGATATTATCAAGATTTGTTAAATGTAATACTTATAATTATGGAGGGATTTTTAACATATTCATATATAAAAATATTAGTATTTTGGAGCTCTACCTTTGTATTTGACCATATTTCAAAATCAAGTCTCGCTCTTGAAAGATATTCTATTTCTAAGAAGATAAAACATAAAAAAAAAAAAAACACAATTTACAATTTTTCATTTAGAATATAGATGCCGATCGAAAATAGTAATATCATTTTTTTAAAAGGAAGAATGTATCTCATTGTTTCCCATTTTAAAGATTCTATCATTACGCATGTTAAAGAGAAAAGTTTAGAATTTAATTAGAATGCAGTGCAATGGTTTATAGCATTACTCAATTATAGATACATATGTAGGATAAAATTATTGATTTTTATAATAATTATTTTAAAGTTGTATTTAAAATAATTTTTAATTAGTTAATAGTATAAAAAACTTGGCACTGTCAATAGATAAATTAAACTAAAAGTTTATCAATAATTATCATAAAAAAATAATTTATTTTTTATTTTTAAGAAGAATATATCTTGTCATATGTCAAGTACTATATGTAGTATTTTAGAGAATATAAAGGATCCTCAACAACGAACGGGTCTCTTTACCTTGTGTGGTGCAAGGTCCCCCTTTCTGATTATGGAATGAACTATGTAGCCCAAAAAGCATGGTAATAAAACTCTTTAAATGTGGCAATTTGATTTTGTTAAAGTTTGGTTCAAATTTATTTTGCTTTACACTTTACACATAGGAGTTGCAATTTTGATGTTAACCTAGACCTAATGTTAAAATGTTATTGCCCTTTCGATAGAGCCCACTGAAAAATTAATTTGATGTTGCATCAATAAGTATGTCAATTCAATAGCGATCGAGTCATTCATAAGCCGCACATTAATTAATACCTTTTTTAAAAAAAAAAAATTCCTTTGTAACTTTATGTTTTGTTTAATTGAAATTTTAAAATATTCGTAAAAATATGGTTTACATCTGATTCAAGACTAACAATGTGATATCTTACGAAAATTAATTTTATCTACGGATCTCAGTTATCAAATAATTGTGGACTAATAATGTAGTGGTTTTGCAATTAAAATAATATGATTAAAAAGTATGGTTAAACATTTGTAAAATCAATGAGAAAGAATTTAACTTTAACACTTTTTCGGGTTAAATTTTTTGTTTTTTTTGTTTGTTATCATAATTAGTTAGTAACAATTTATATTAAATAAAATTACAAATAAAAAGTAAACAAAATACCCAAACTTTCACTTTGTTTAAACATTAAAAAAAGGTTTAATCACGGGCGGAACTAGAAAAAAAAATGTTAGGGGGCAAAAAATTTTGTGAAGTGACTAACTTCTGGTAGGAAGAGTTATTCAAAATTAAGTATCATCAAAAAGATGCATTAATAATTGATATGATATTGTTTTAACTTAACTAAAAAAATCTTATGTTAGAATTTTGGATATGTAAACGTTAAACACTTAGAAAAAAGAGTTTTGTTATCTATAATGATCCTACCCGTATTGAATATAATTGTCTCTATTAGAAGATACTTATAGTTTAGACAAAAAATTATTCAAAATTAAGTGTAATAAAAAATAAAATATCATATTCTACAAAAATAAATGTAATTACTTTTGATATTATTTGAAAGTAATAAATAGGTTTAATCATTTATTTGTTCTCTATAATTATAAAACATTTTCTTTTTAGTCTTGATCTATACTTAAAAATATTTTTTTTAGTCTCTACATATATTATTTTTAATCATCTTTAGTCCCCACAAAGAATCAATTTAATTCTAGTTCTTTCACGATGACTAAAATGAATTTAAAAATATATGTGAGGATTAAAAGAAAATGATTTTAAATACAGAAATCAAAAAAATATTATGTAATTATAAGAAGGACAAAATGAATAATTAAAGCTAATTAATATTTTTTACTGAAAAATAAATAGAAATAGTTTCAATGATTTTATTCACCACTATATATATATATATATATATATATATATATATATATATATATATATATATCAACCACAAATATAAAAACGATAAAAAGTAATATACATTCATAAAGATTTTCTGCTATTTATCTGTTGCCGAGAACAACTAACCTCATAACTATTCTTAGTGATTAGGGGTTGGGGGGTCAATTTTTTTTTTTTTTTTTTTAAAGTTTGATGTCATAGGCTAATAGGTAGTTTTCATTTCCTAGGGTGGCAACACCTTGTTCCGCCGCCCCTAGGTTTAATAATTAATAGTATAACTTTAATCAGAATTTTCCTTAGAACATTTTTTTTAAAATTTAGAATAAAAAACTAATAAATACTTTTTTTTAATATTTTATGTTTTCAATGAAGAATAAAATTAATATAATTTACTTGAAACTATTTGAGTATTTCTATCTTAAAAGTTGTTTATTTAAAAAGTTATAAACAAACACATTAATACACTATTTATCGTACTCTTTCGAACATATTTTTTACAATTGGTAAAAACCTATTAAAAATTATGAAAATTTATAAGTCACATTTCTCATTTGATGATCTATCATTCTTGATTTCGCATTTTCATAATAATATTAAAGAGTATTTAAAAAAATTAGAAAGTGTATATAATGCCTCTCAAAAGAAAAAATGTTAATAACATTCTTTTCAATATATTCTATACAGTTTTGTGTAAAAAAAAAACTTTTTTTAATACACACTCTATTATTAACTAAAATATATTAAAAATTATAATTTTGAATGAGTCTTATTTCATATTGAATAAGTTTCTATCTTAATTTTATAATTTTTAATAAATTTTAACTAATAATATAGTATTAAAATATATACTACTAATACTTCTCTTTTATAAAATTTATAATGATAAACTTATCATATGCTAGAGTTTATCACTGAATATCAATGTAGTAAAAAGTAAAAACTCTTGATATTGCAAGAGTATTTATTTATATTAATTATTTGTATCACGTTATAGAATTTGTGATCTCTCTTCGCTTTTCCCAACAACAGTCGTTTGGTCATTTGAATTCTTCAAATCTCTTGCAAGCTTTTATTTTATTGTCCTAACTTGTATTCCAATCACCCATACTTAATTTTCTTCTCCTTTTTTTGTTTCCAATCCCACCAATCAATTTAAATAGCTGAACAAAGTGAACTTACCATCTTCATATTCCAATAGAATTTTAACAATATTGATATTGGTAAAACAACTCACTTTTTGACTGTGCCTGTGTGGATGAAAAACCTTCTTTTCAATTTTGTTATGGGATTTGCGTGGCGAATCAAGAGAAGCCTTTATAAGCAACCGTGATTAACAGCAATACGCTACCCATCTAATCATGGTCGTTGTAGGGTAGTCCACGCACATTAATATATTCTACCATAGTGTTGAAAAATTAGGGATAAATATCGAGAAAATTTATATCAATAAATTATAAATAAATTATATAAGTGAATTAGACATCATATCTTAATTTAAAATTTTACAAGTCAGATTTATGAATTTTTTTTCACTTATATGATATTTAATTTTTTTATTTTTATTCGATATAAGACTTTAACTCATACCTCTACTCTAACATATAAGTCACATTGCTATCTTTATGAGAATGATCTTAACTAACAAGTTTCAACAAGGCTAATGTGCTGTCCAAGCGTGGAGTATTATTGTACCCACAAAAAATTGAGGAATATTAACAGAGTATGTGCCAACAACTTTGCTTCTGTGCTTCATTATTAAAAGAAGTGATGTTAACTAACACAGTATGGTGGAAAACCTTTACTTGTTCCATCATTGCTTAAATAATGCAATTGCAATGCATGTTCATGAATAATTTTTTTTTTTTTGGTAAACATGTTCATGAATAATTGAATTGCCGAACAGGTGGTAGATCGGTTTTATTTGAATTGAGACAATATAATTTTATAATAGGTTCAGCTTAAAACAAACGATAAATAAATAACTAAGCTTTGATTGGGCTGATTGTTAGATTTAAGGTTTTATTTTAAAAATTAAAATTGTTTTTTTTTGTAATTTTAGTTTGCTTTAATTTTAAAAATTTATTGTCAAATTTATAATTTTTCTTTAAAAAATTGATGAAAAAATCTGAGACTCTTCATATTAGGTTGTGCAAAAATAGAGCTTTTATAGCCATGACCGTATTGAGTTAAAAAAATACAAATTTAATTTGTGCTAAAAATTTAAAGTCCAATATCTACATTTCATGTATTGGGTTTAAAGAAGGCTAGCTATGGACTATAAAGGCTCAATCCAAAAAATGAATATTCAATTTGTCTTTGAAAATTAGATCAAAACTTGATGAAAACCCAATTTGTATGAATATTTTGTAAGTTAAGTCGTAATATGATCATCGTCGAATCAAGCTAAAAAGTCTCAAATTTAATTCGTTTTCAATATTTAAAATTTAAGATCTACATTTCTTCGAAAAAGTTCAAGTCATGTCAATCACAAGTTCAATGTAGGTTGCGGACAATAGCAAGTTAAGACAAAAAAAAAATTGCTTATTTAACTCAAGCTTCAAAAATAAGGTCCAAGCTTGATTAGTAAGTTGAGCTTAAATCGAGATAAAAAGACATTATTTAATCAAGCTCAACATTTCATTAAGGGAGTTTTGACTTGGTTAATAACTAGTTATAATTGATTAGCACAAAAAGCCCAAATTCAATTCAAACTTTTAAAATGACACTCAAGCTCAATAAGAGCTTGATTTATATAGGCTTTTAGTGGGCTAAACCCAAATTGAAGCATGATTGAATTAGGTAAAAGAAAATCCAAATGTAATCAATTCTCAAATTTTAAAACCCAAACCCTACATTTTATCGAGCGAGTTTAGGTTGAGTTGGTTCCAAGCTCGATGTTGATCGCAAGTTATAACAAGTTAATTGTAGATTCAATTATTAGGCTTAAGGGTTTTAGTTCGGTCAATCAACCAGCCCATGTTTCCATATCTAGTGAAGACTAAACAAGAGATGTAAAAGATAGAACGAGAGGTAAAAACAGGTGGAAAAAAGTGACGAAAGGGATTATCAGTTTTAGCACTCTTACCATCTAGGTTTGACCCTTTCTTGGTATAGTTATCAAAATTGGCTTGGTCTAATGAACCAACTTGATGGATTGAAAGGGAAAATCATATAAGGTTCTTTAATTTAAGGCTAAAAAAGAACTACGCTAATTTGGCCTGGCTTGATGGGTTATGTTAAGCCACTGAAACACAAGCCCTAAAAGGGCGGGCCTATTTTGTACAATATTTGTTTTTATAAAATACATATAAATTTATGCATAAAAAAGGTCAATCTTACCCACCTTGACTTGCTTTTATTGCCTTGGGAAGGACAGAGTAACTCATTTTGATAGTACTTTTCTTTGCAATTAGTTTTAAAATAATTATATTTATAAACTTTATTCAATAATTACATTTAAAATTTGGAAATTCTAACTAAATTTTGATATTTTTTAACTATGTACCATTGTGTGACAAATAATTTTGCAAGATTGTTTGAGTGTGATGTATTAAATATTATTTTATTTTGATAGATCATTTCTGCATTCTTAAGTAAGTTTTACATTTTAGTCTACAATGATTAGTCAAATTTGTAAGGATCAAATTTATATCTCACAAAAAGGTAAATTCAAATCTTGTTGATTTAAGAATCTTGTTGGTACATATATGTAAGTACCTCTAAAAGTACCCTTTGATCATTAAGACATGTTTTGACCATAATAAATTTTTTGGAATCTAATTCACTTAAACTTTTTATATAACACCAAAAAAAAAGTTTTACATTTACAGTTTTTTATTAACTATATATTTTTTAATATACAAGAATCAAATAAATTAATAGGAAATTTAAAACACATCACGCTTGTTACTCAATTAACTAATTTGAATTCCTCCTCGATTCTTTTTTTTTTGTGAACAAAACATTTTCTTTTTTGCCTAGGACCATGATTCATATAAAGTGTGATAACTTTGTTCGAAAATTAAGTAGTGAAAATTTCAAGACTATGCACTTTCTGTACAAAAAATTACTCTCCGAATACTTCGTCTTCTAAACAAAATCATCACAGTAAACAAGTGCACTCGTTTTTTGTTTTTTTTTTTTTAAAATAAAAAAAAAAAACTAAACGTAATTTTTAATTTTAAGAGCTATACGCTCTGGTAAGCCAATATAAAAGTAGCTATTCTGTAACAAAAAATAATATTTAAAAGACAATTTGAAAAAAATAAAAAACACAACAATTCTCAAATGCTAAAATAAAATATGATGCACGTATAAAATAATAAACAATAATGTCCTCGACAAAGATACAGAACAACATCAATTCAACTTTTTTGCTTTTCTTTATGGAGTGGATTTGGATCCATTTACGAGGCACACTGATTTCTGTTAATGTCTTGGTCCATCTTTGATCCTTGTAGGCCCGGATATTAAAGAATCTTCAGCATTAAGGCAAGCTTGTCCATTACATTAAGATACCTGGCCTCGCATATATAAACCTCTAAAAGGAGCTTTGCAATGATATTTAAAAGTATCCTTTATAATTTTCCCATAGAGGAAACACTAGGGTCTCCTGAATACAACCCAACAAATATTCCTGAGAAATGTACTCTACTTTAATAACAATAATTCATGTAGCTTCAACAAATCTAAAACTTTCAATTTTTTTTTTTCCTTCTAAAAGTTATACAAGATTTTGAGACCTGTTAATTTGTTTACGGAATTCTCTCCATTTTCTTTTGTTTTTCCTCCAAGCTTCTTTAACAATTGTGACTTATCTTAGTGAGAGGCACTCTAATACCCAAATTTAGGATACATTTTTAGTAGAGCGGGTTGTAAAGAAGAAACAGGGTATGATGGTTTGGAAATTAGACTTCCTTATAGAGGTTTTTAATCTGTCTCACAATTTGGTGAAGGAATTTGGGTTTAATTCAATCCCCCATAAAATTCATTTATAAAATGAGAATTATCTCTTATTTATATACATTATTTTGACTATATCTTTACTTAATGTGAAATCTTCAACACTCTTTGTCATATCAAAGACTGAACATCACAACAGTGAAGTTTATATGGCTGAAGATTTATAGGTGATATGATAATAGTCTGATTATTGTGACTCATTAGATTCAACTATAATTAATATGATAGATTTTAATATCATGTTATAATTTGAATTTGAGTCTAATTCAATTTTATAAGACTAATTTGTGAGATAAGGATTGAATCCATTTGTATATATTATTTTGGTTTTATCATTAGTCTTTGAAGAATTTAAATTTTTCACAATGACTCCATCATCATGTTAAACACTATGCTTGAATAATATGATATTTGACCCATCAATGAATTTAGTATAGCTAAAATATTCTATGATATCATCAAATATTCTAATAAAAAAAAAACATTTTGGAAAAACTTAGACCTTGATCATGCACACTACAGCCAAAAAATAGTGAGATTCTTCATATCAAGGTCCCTGAATCTTTTAGATGTTGAATGAGGGCCTCGACAAGTGTGACTTGTATGATCGATTGGTCTAGAATCGGACTTGAACAGAAGTTTGAGTGGCACTGTGGAAGCAAAAAATTGAAGCAGAGTGAGTTCAGTTAACTACATTTTTTCATATTAAGATGTTTGAACATAAATTTACTTTTATTTAAACTCATTTTACTTAAAATCAATTTTATAAAACTAAAATCACCTACAGTTAAATCTGCACTCAAATACACACTAGGAACACAATAATTTCTTGCTCTCTTTCCATAAACAGAAGTGTGGAACCATTTTCTTCTTTCCGTACTAAATAAAAAGTGTCACCACTCACTCAACACTGATTCATATCATATGAAGAAGCTCAATAATAAATGTCACTCTCCACAGTCCACCCACTAGCAAGTACACCCCACCAGACCACCATCATCAACTACCTAATCTAAAGCAAAGCTGCAAAGGTGCCTCACTTGTGTTCTTATTTAAATATTCCCTGGTTTCACTCATTCAGGTACTATGAGAAGAGACACAACAACAACAACACTAGAGTGAGAAAATGGAGCTTCAGGACACTGCTGCAAGTCGTGTGTCAATTGGATTTCCTCTGGGCTTAGCCCTTCTCTTTATCTGTTTAATCTTCATTTGTGGCTTCTTTTGCTGCTGCTTACATTGGACTAAGCTTCAATCATTTCTTCGATCTCATGGTATCATCAACACTCAATCTTTGGCACAGACTCAAATACAAGCAGACTTAGCTTCCTCCTACCAGAAACCAGCTTTTCCTGTTGTGGTAACAATCACTTCTCTTCCTAAACTCTAAAAAAACTATACATATATAAACACATCAAGTGAGAAAGAAGAATAAATCTTAGTCAACTAAAATAGATGGTCAATTAGAGTTTAATTTTCATATAGTCACTATAAAACATAAATTTTACATTTTACACGGTCAATCAACAGATTATGTCGGTTATGACTTTTTAAGTAATTATTATAATCATCAATAAACTTATCAAACATGCTAAGTTGTGATTGGACGATAAGGGTAAAAAAATTATGTACTATTTGTGATTTTAATTAAATTCTTAAATTTATATAATACATTTTTCATATATAATTGTATAGTATAAGATTAATTTTTCTCACATTGAACTTTATGGTAAGCAGATGATGAAGCAAAATTATGCAAAGACTTTACCTGTGTTGATGCCGGGGGATGATATTCCGAAATTCATAGCCACGGCATGCCCATGTGAGCCTCCAAGAGATGAAAGGATCACAATCCTTGTGCAGAAGGAAGAAGCTACTTAATTATGCAGTAGTAGCAACTAAAAGAGTTTAAGGTTTCAAGCCTTGAAGAATTCAGGGTACTATACATATACTATATATGTTGGAACCTCTCAATTTACAACGGCTAATAGCTCTTTGATTGCTTTGTGAGGAGTGAGATGCTAGACCAAGCAAGCACACTGAATTAAGGTGCCGTAACATAGCTTTGTGCTGAATGAGATGATAGACCAAGCACACTACTGAAGGTGTTGTAAGATACTAAGTTTGAAGCCCATTTGATTTTTTGTCAGAATGGGAAGAAAACGGTTGAAATTGAAAAATCAACTTAACCTGTCTTTTTTTTTTTCTTTTTTTCTTTTTCAAAAGCTGATTCAAGGACGTTTTTTTTATCTACTCCTTTCAAGTTCAAACTAAAGTTTTGAATATGGAGCTTATTGGAATAATGTGTCTATTATGAGTTTTTTTTTATAATTTATTATAATACCTTTTATTGAAACTTATTAAAATAATCTCTTTTTAACTTATTAGCTTGTGACTATGCAATGGTATGGTTAATAATTATAATATAACTAAACATATAAAATTTTACAAATATAAATATAAAAAACATAACAAACAATAATATTTAGCAAGAATGAAATAACTGTAAAATTATGAAAAAAATGAATAATTTCTAAATGTTGATACAACAGAGAATCAAATCTATAATATAAGTGAATTAAATATAGAAAGATTTTTGGACTATTAGTAGTCAATTGAGTATTAAATGTATTATATAAAAATACAAAAACAATACTAAATATATTTAATTACATTGGTTGCCAAAAAAAAAAAAATGTATACTTAATCCAATACTAATATGAAATATCCATATCAAATATGAATTTCAATAAAAATGTTCCTTAAAAGTAGTCAAGTCTACATAAAGCACTACATGCAAAGTCATTTTTTTATGTCAACTTTAAGAAAAATATCCTTTAGATTGTGATTTACAAAATTATTTTAAAAGTTGTAATTCATTCCTACATTATATTAATCTGACACCGGAATTCTAATATTAGAACCCATAAAATTTATATTCACCCACAAGCCTCTGTTTTTTTTTTTTTTTAATACACTCATTTGCTTCGTTTTTTCTAGAACCACTCACTCATTTGCTTCTGGAATATAATGATAGAAGAGGTATCAAATTAACATGGTTAAATTCTTGATAGGATTTTTAATGCAATTAATAGTGAAAATTATTACATGAAATTTGAAGAGGTTTAAATTTAAAATTCAAAAGAATTAACACAATTGGAAGCATTAAAAAAAGTGTGTGTAGAATAAACTTTTAAAGAAATGACATTTCAAAACTTTTCATAAAAATGACTAAAAAATGTATATATATATATATATAAATTAATTTCAATATATGAAAATTTAAAAAATTATCAAAACAATATACTCTAAAAACTTACAAATTTTGAATAATTTTTTTAAAATTTAATATGTCAAAATAAAATAATTGTCAAATATAATAGAAGAAAAGTCAGATCAAGTTTTACTTTTATCCATCAAACACGCCAGTCTAATATCAAGGAAGTAAATGTTGATTTTGCTTTCTGTACATCCATAAATTGCTTATTGCACCTCATTATATTCTAGAAAGTCTCATCAAAATTATGTTTTTGATTGAGTTTTTGGAAAAACTTAGAAATATATTTTTACTACTTGTAAGTTTGTCTTATTTAGTTTTGGTATCTTTAAGTTCATAAATATGTTCTAATTTTAGTCTTTGTGAGCCGACAGTTTTCTAATTATGGTTTTTTAACGTTTTTTTTCTTCATTTGTAGTCCTTATAAGTTGTGCATTTTTAATTTTAGTTGCTTTAATATTTTAATTTTTTATTTATAATTTTCATAAAGTCATGTTTATAAGGATCAAAATTGGAATTACGCAAACTTATAAAGACTAAACATAACCAAAATATCTTACATAAAACCATAATTTTTAAAAAATATATATGAATTTAGAGTGACCAAAAATATATTTAAGTCTCTCCTAGATATAAGGGGATGTTGGCAACAATTTATGTAGCTGCAGGAAATTTTAGCCGTAAATGCTTCACAATGCATTATTAACCGTGGAATGGCACTTTGGTTTTGGGCTCAACACACATTAAATGGGTGAGTTTGGGTTTGCTAGAATGGGTGTCTCAGTCCATCAAAGAAAAGAGAAAAAAGAATAAGGCTAAAATAAGTTTCTTATGTTTTAAATTTTTTGTTTTAGTCCTTTAAGTTTTAAGAAGCCAATTTCATCCTTATGTGCGTTTTACATGAATAACGTTAGCATTTTTTAGTCATTTTAAAATAATTTGTTTGTTTAATTGCACAATAAAGTAGATCGGTGCTTATTAAGGCTAGTCTGTCTATTACCCTCTTGTATAAGTATAAATCTGTGTATTTTTTTTTCAATTTAAAAATATCAATTCAATGACAAATGTTTCACTTGGTGATGACATGAGCTTGGGGACGTTGTTGGCCCATTTGCACCGGCTATAAACTATTAAGTTTTTTTTTTTTGGTTAAATAGTTATTTTTATCCCTAAATGTGTAGAGTGTTAACAAATTCGTTCTTAAAATATGAAAATTCAAATTTTTGTTCCTGAAAATGTAAAAAGTGCGACAAATTAATCATTCCGTTAACTTTTTTCTGTTATCGATAATAAAAGTACCTACGTGACACAGAGGGATAAAAATGTCACAAAAATGTTTGCCAACATGACTGCTGACTAGATTTTGGACGAAAATGTCAATAAGTTACCATTAGAATAAAATGTCAGTAATTTTCTATTGGACCTAAATGTCAGTAAGTTACCATTAGATCAAAATGTCAGTAATTTTCAATTTGACCAAAATGTCAGTAATTTTCCATTGGATCAAAATGTCAATAACTTTTTTGACGAAAAAGGTCGGTACGTTCTATTAGACCAAAATATCATTAAGGATAAATCTTTCCTCTTTTGTTTATCGTTACAAGCATATTAATAACAATACAATAATCACTTAAAAAATAGGAAAGCAAACATAAGTTAAAAGAAATATAATAATAGTCATAATATTGATTAATAACTATAGTTTGTCTGTCACAATAGAAATTATCCAAAATAAACATTTTACCAGTGTACCAAAATAAACATTATAACAATGTAATAATCATTACAAATTTATTCAAATTATAATAATTAGTCACAATAATTAAATGTATTATGTTCTTTTATGTGTACATTAACTTTACTTAAATCTTTTATGTTCTTTCTTTTTAATGCATATTAAATGTTTTTGCATTGCATTGCATTATTGTGAACATTCTTTTTTCTATTTTTCGCATTCTTAGTTATTAGCTTTCTTTCATATTAATTAGATTATTTTGATAGTGATAGGATTAGGCATCTCACTCAAAATCTCACACGTGCTTAAGCTTTGTTATAAACACTTCCTTTATTCCTACTTAGAAGATTCAATGACATACTTTATTAAGATTAAAATAATTAAAATAACTTAGTACCATTCATAAAATGATCAATTTATAAAAAAAAAAATAGCTTTGAACAAATAAAACAACTTGTTCCCTTTAGTAATATTTTTTAGATTTCTATTTTCTATTTTTGATAATAATACATTTGTATTTGGTTAACATCTCTCTAAGCATTTATCATGTGTATTTCATTTAATCAAGTATTTTTTAAGCTTTTTGCACCTATGACTCAAATATCTATTTTTTGAAATATCTTGAATAATATACTTTGACTATTATGAAAATTTCTTTTCACTTAATTTAAATGAAAATTTTCTACTTTATTCTCCTTTTGTTACCGGTCTTTGGATATGCTTTTGTGTTGATTGTACTTGTTGATTAGTATCTCTTGTGCTCAACACAATTAAATATTTCTTTTTGCTCATAAGAAAATATTTGTTATATAAATTAAATGTTTTATAAATATCATGTAAAATTTTAAATATTTTTTTAAGTACTTAGGAAATAAAATGGTGCTGACTGACTGAGTATCTATTATTGTTGGAGTAAAATTCAAAATAGGGACCCAATGCTTATACAAGTTTCATATCTTAAAAAAACTGTGGGACGAACGTATTTTTATTTTTGTGAAAAAGTGATAAAATATAATGATGTGTGACTATTTGTAGGACGATCATTTGATAAAATTTGTATAGTTGTTGGATTTGAGAGAAGTAATATTCTTAAATTATAAAAGTAGATATGATATGAATAATATGTAATGGCGAGACTCATTTAAGAACTTCAAAGTGAGGCAAGTTGTGGATGCTCTTAATTTTTTTTTGAAGAGAAACAAAGTTATGGAATTTCATTCATAATCAGAGAATCAATACACGTAGGGATATTGTTGAAAACTTGGATACAAGCATGATATCTTGATGTCCTTGCAAGAGAATGGACAACATGATTGACTTGTTTCCTTATAATATTCACTTTAGAGTTTGAAAAAAATGATAGATTGGCTCTATATATTTAGCTAATATGATATCGAGATAAGAAAGTCCAGTTGCATTGCTATTGAGGCTATCTACGATTATCTTACAATCAGATTCAAAAATGACATGCTGAAAGCCAAGAGTACATGTTTAGTTAGTTGTGTATAGGAGAGTTTAAGCTTCTGCTAGAGTTGGAATTCCGTTGTGTGTACTGATAAATCTAAAATGACAGATCATGTATATGATTATAAAATACCAAATAACAATAAATCAGAGTTATAATTATGTGTACCTTGTTGGGCCATTACTGAATCGAAGAAAAGTTGGAGAAGATGAGGAAACAAAATGCTAGAGTCTTCCTCTCTATTGCCTATTCAGAAATTGGCAGCCTTCAGCGGGAGCATTATGGCTCATGGGACTTAATCCCATATAAATAGGCTAAAGAGGGGACCTAGCAAAAATCTAATCAACAGTGTGTCTGATAATCCACCCATCACATAAGCCCAGTCAGATACTAAGGGCCTGTTTGGATGTTAGTTTCTCTAGAAGCACTTTTAGAAGAGAAAAGTAAGAAGAAAAAAATGAAATGAACTTTTCCATAAGCTAAAATAAGTATTCCATTAGTTAATTTGTAGATGTCATCTCATCTTTTAGAGAAACTACATTGGTGAGCTTCTACAAATTAGGTAATGGAGAGCTTATTTTTACTTATGGAGAAGCTCATCTCATCTTTTTGCTCTTATTTTCTTCTTCTAGAAGTGCTTCTAGAGAAGCTTACCCAAACAGGCCCTAATGCTTATACTGCTGCCCAATTAGGCCGAATACCAAAAGATGTTATAAGTTCAACTCAGCATGATTACAATGGGCTAACCAAATAATAAAAATTGGAATATCCCTTAACGCAATTAATTTAAAATACAAAACTTATTAATTAATATTGTCCACATAAAAGGAAAGGAAAATTTCTAACATGTACTAGATCTTGCCTTGAGGAATCTGCCATTTGAGTCATGTATAACAATGCCAATACCATAAGAATAGGAGTCTTTGAAGATCACCGCATCGAGATTGCATTTTACAAATGCATTTTACAAAGCCAGTCATTGGAGGAAGCCATGTTATTTGTTCATCAGGGATCGATGTATTAAGCTGCAAGGATTTCTTCTCTTGGACATTTTGCCATTGGGAAACATGTTGGTTCGAGAGGAACAATGAAATTGTTGGGGAAACATCAATAGCATTCCATAATTTTTCATTTCTTGTTCTCCAAGTAGACCAAAGTGTAGTGGCAATTCTACATCTTATTTGTTGACTAGGGTCTTGCAGCAAAGAGAAAACACATTCTTGTGGGCATGTGATACCTTTACGAGCTAAGTGTTGTCTTGTGGGGAGACAATTCCTTAGCAATCTCCATAAGAAATGTTCGAGTTTTGGTGGAATGTTGAGTTGCCAAATGTTCTTCCAGTCACTTGTAGCTTTTAGATGAGTAGTATCAATGGTGCTCTCCATAATGTGATGGTAAGCGCTTTTGACCGAGTAAATACCATTGGTGCAGAGCCTCCAAATTAATAATTGTCTTCCTCCAACACGTTGAAGAGTGAAATTTGCTAGATTCTCGAGATGTCCTCTTCCTTCAACAAGTGGTTGAGCAAAATGTTGTTCCATTGTTTCGTGTCATGATAGAATAAATTTCCTACCTTCCTATTCAGTTCTAACAACAATAGGTGAAGCTATATATGTAAGAATTATTTGTTGAATTTAGACAAGGTTGGTTCCAAATGTTAATTGAATGCCCATTTCCAATTCTCCATTTCATTCCTTGTCTCACCACTATCTATGAAGCATAGATACTGCATCATATGAAATTAGGATTGTGCCCAAGTTGAGCCTCCAAGAAATTCCATGATGGAAGTATTTTTGCTTTAAGAAATTACATGATGGCAAAGATTAAAGGCATGTATTCGCTTGAAACCAAGACCTCCAAATTCTTTTTTCATAGATAACCATCTCATCCAATTGATTCTCTAAGATACTTTTTACTATTAGTTGAAATTGATTAGAAATCACAATATTTTATGGGACTTACTAACAACTTATTTAATAAGTTTTATAATTTTTAATAAATTTTAATCAATAATAAAAAGTAAATCATAAAGAGTTTACACCAAAGGCTATTTCTAGCAGTGCCATCACCTTTTTTTTTTTTTAATCTTCCCATTTCCTTCCCTTTCATGGCACCTCCAACTCTCAATGAGATTGCAATGACGATTGACCAAAGTCCCTCAAAACCAATAACAACTCCAGCTCTGTGTGTTGGGATTTTCAACTAGATGATTGAAGAAAATGACGTCAACTAATACAAAAATGACATGATGGTGACCAACACAAAGGGTTCATTATGTATAATTTTTAAGTTTGCGTTGTTTTTGTGCTAGAAAAATGGTTAAATGATATAATTGTAAATTGTAAAAGAAGGAAGGAGGCACTTAGAGAGGGAAGGAGATTGAGAAAAACTGAGAAAAAAATTGTATTGACACCAAAAATTTCCTCCAGCGTCGATGCTATGATGGAGAACGATGTTGATGAAATAGGATTAAAATCACATATGGAGAGTTCACAATAAGTTGATATACCAAACATATATTAATCAAAACCTATAGAAGACGGTGCATCATAAACCACTTAAAGTTATGGTGCAACGTAGATTTTTTTTGTGTGTGTGAATCAAGGTATCCTTTAGTTGAAAGCCAGATCTTAATCCCCCAAGTATAAAGATTCATTTAAGAAATTAATCTCTTTCAACGTATATTTCTTCATAGACACAAGTCAGGAATCGAATTCATAATCACATGCATAAGGGACAATGTTATCTATCAACCATGACATATAATGTTAGTATACCATAGAATTTTTCTATTAAAAATTTCATAAACACTTTTTATTTAATTGCAACTCAATTTTTTATTCATAAGATCAAGTTTTAATAAAAAGACATTTTAGGAAGAAAAAAAATTAATTGAGATTAGTAAAAGTAAAATAGTGTTGATTGAGTTTCTAAATTAGTATGAAATCATTTTTTTTCTTATATTTGAGTTTGAAGGAAATAGTCTTTATTTAAAAAAATTCCAAGGATCTCATAAAAGAAAAAAAAAAGAAAAATTATACCTGTAAAGGAAAATATCAAAAAAGGAAGGGGTTGAATTGTGATTTAACGTAAATGTTCAAATCTTTTAAAACAACAAGGTTTTTTGTTTGTATAGATAATTTTGTAGGAAAGCATGTTACCTTTTATCACAAGAGCACTATAGATGATGAGAAAATTAAGTTTTCAAAGATGCAATTTATCTTATAACTGTTAAAACACGATTCAATCCTAACGTCATTTAACAAACAAAAAGAAACAAGAAAAGTGTAGACACAAATATTTATACTAGTATGTCTCTACCACTAGACTACATACAGTTCTTGGTAAACTATCAAGTTCCACTAACTTTTCAAGAGTTACAAGTATTATATCACAACTACTTCTTGCTCTTACAAATCAAACTTTACCCTAAGTTTGATCAACACTTAGTATTCTTTCTTCTACCAAGCCACTGTTGGATTTAAACAAATCAAACAAGATTTGTGATGAAATATTGGCTTAGAGACTAATATAGAATCATCTTACAGACGCTTAAACAATCTAAGCACTTAGTAATTTCCTCTTAGGATTATCAAGGTGTTTTGAGAGCTTTTCTAATCTTACAAGAACATATACAGACAATCTTGTTGAAAAATAATAATAGAAGAAATTTTGCATAGGAGATAAACTCTCTTTAACTTCCAAAGACTTTTGATTTATGTAGGCCTTTGACTTCAAATAATCATTGTCTCATAATGGGTAGATCTTGTCTTGATGTTCGTATGATAAAAAGAGGTTGTTGGGTGCATTTAATGCACCCCTTTTCTTCATGCAAAGAGTTCTTCCTTTAAGGCTTGCGCGTATAGAGGTTTGCAGCATGCAGTCACATCTTTGTGTCAGAGCAGATCTTGCATACCAAAGATCGTCTTTTGATGGTATATCAGATCCTGACTTCATTTATTCTTCATAAAATTCGTAGATCCTAAGAGAATGTTTCTGCAAACAAAATCTCAGGCATAGAGAAATAAATGAAGTATTAAATATCATATACAATATCATATTATGATCTTATCTATCTATCATCTGAAAACACCGGACACAAATCATGTAGCATATTCCCTTTGTATTTGTTTACATCTAATTATAATAATTAAGGATCTTTTTAGTCTTTCAAATGTAAATGTCTTTGGACTCAACAATACTTCTATTACACATTTTATTTTCATTCAACACAACAAATTTAGTATATATTCTATCATTTTAAAGTTGAAACATTAATTATTATACTTCATGATTTAAACAAGAAACGTGGTAATGCTATTAAAAAGAGAAACAAAATGAAATGACTACCTTAATGGGACTTTTTTTATTTATTAAAATGGATTATTTTGAAAATTTAATTAACAAAGTGGGTGTTTTACAACACTTTTTATCTGTCATAAGTATTTTTGTCACGTAAGATATAAAAGGTGTTATCTTGAGTGACATCTTGTATTTTTTTTTCTCGTAACAAGAAGCGTCATCTTGATATGCTTCTTCCTTGTCAATACTTGATCCAATGTCACATTTTTACTCAATTTAACATAAATTAAATAAACGTTAAATACATATTTAATGACTAGATCTTATGTCACATGTTTCACTCAATTTAACATTGATCAAATTGACATTAAATACCTGACAATAATATGACGTATCAAAATAATATCTTGTGTTATAAGCCAAATAAAAAATATTAGATGTCATTTAGAATAACACTTCTTGCATTCTACATAACAAAAATCACTAATAACAAATAAATAATTTTATAAAACACTCCTTTTGATAATTAATTGTGTGAAATAACTTATTTTGGTAAAAAGTCTTCCTAATGGGGCCATCCACACGCGTGCATTACACTTTGACATCAAAAAGCAACAGCATGATCGCTTGCCAAAACGGTGACTGAAGGACCCACTTGGCCCTCACCGAAACTTTAAAAAGATTGATCAGACAAACATTATTGAGTCGTGTAAACCACTCGAGGATGTTGTGCGCGTGGGACATTGACAGAGGTAGTGAAGGAAGTTATTTGTCACGGTCTGTCCCAGACAATCAAAAGTTAAAAGCCGCTTTCTTGTCTCCCCAACACCATTTTGTTTTGCCTTTTTTTTTTGTCTCCATCAACTTTTTAAGAAAAATTTAAATAGTAATACGTATTTTTTACTCTTTCAAAAACTTACCTAACTTTTCTCCATGATTTGTTTAATTCCTAATAATGAAAGGTTTGATAAACTCTCTCAACCCCCCATTTTTGTAGAAAAAATTTCCATTGGACCATAAATCATGTTTTAAAAATTTGGGAAAAATATTTAATTTTCTAAATTATATTTTGCAAATAAACATTCTAAATTTTAATTTCATACTTATTGTTTCTTAAGCTTTATTTTTAATAATTTTTCTAAACTTGAATTTCATCCGAATTAATTCTTAATTTTTTTTCTTGCATACATTTTCCAAGCATTAAATATAATAAAATTTAGAGTTAAAAAACAAGTAAAAACTTTTTATTCTTTTTTATTAGTTTCCCTTTTTATTTCTTTTAAATTCATGTTTTTATTATGTTTTAATAGATATAAAAATAAGTTTAATGAAAAAAATATTAATGAACGATTGATATTTAAGATAAATAAATCATTGAGTTTTTTTTTGTTTGTTTTAGTTAGCATTTAACTCTAATTTAATAAAAAAATTATTTATAAAAGGATGAGTTTTAATAATTAATTGGATTGAAATTGAAGTTTAAGGGACTATTTGAAAAAAGAAAATGTCTTTTTCAGTTTAACTCTTCTGTCATGATACACCACCTATAGACTATAGTAAGCAGGGAAATCTATTGTTTGAGCTTCCAAATTTGCCCCCATGCAAATAAAGGGTCTTATGGACATGTCCTACCAATATATGTGAAAGTAGTGGGCGGACCGTGGACATCTATCTAGAGGCTATACATGTGACTGTGTGGGGGTAAATATGGCATTAAAAATATAATTTTGTGTATAATACTGAGAAACTGAAGGGAATCTTGTCCATAAAATAAAAGGATAATGAGTGGATTGGGTGAAATTGTTTTGTTGATATAATTTTCAGTATTATGCTGAGGCATGCCTTGTTTTTCATTGTCCTCATAATCACAATGTTCCCCTTTTTCTTGGATGGAGTTTTTTTTTTTTTTTTTTTTTTTTTTTCTGCCGGAGCAATGAAAAAGAAGGGTATAATACTTTTTAAAGACGAAAAAAAAAATCAAAATTTTATAAATAGAGTGCATAATAATAAAATAGAAGGATATGGAAAACATCATCATTACATATTTATATTGGGTAGGAGCGTTTTCAAAAAGTCTACACAACTGATTAAGTGACCCGTCGTCGAAAAAGTTTAAACATTAAAAAAAATATGATTATTTTTATCTCTTATTTTTTATATAGCCATGTACAAATATATCCTAAAATAAATAAAAAAACAATATTTTATTATTCCATTTTAATGTTAACAAAATATGTTTTTGAAAAAAATATTCTTATCAAGACCTACGTTTTTTCTTTTCCAAAATATAAGACTATGAATATGTTTAATAAAATTAATTAAAAATGTATCAAAAAAATTGAAAAATTAGTTGAAATTTAGAAAGCTAATTGATAGTTATAAATTAAAAAGTTAACTTATTTAATTATAAATGTTCGATAAAATTAGTTGAAGTACCTGAAAAATATAAAATAACATAAAAATAATAAATTATGATTTCTTTAAAAATGATAACTAGAAATTAAATAAATATATCGAAGATAAAAATGAAAAAAATAAAAAAAAAGTTAGAAACTAATATTTTAAAAATATTATTTCAAATAGTATTCCAAAAAATATAAAAAATTACTAAAAAAGTATGTTACTAAACAATCAAATAAACTTTTCACCTAGTAAAAAAATTAAAAACTAGTTAAAATACCTTCTCGAACATAACTTATGTTATACAAGGTGAAAAATGGACATATAATCAACATTTAAGAGAGTATTACAAGATTAATTTTAAATAATTTCAATTTATAACATTAAATATTATTAAAAATGTGTTTAAATAAAATTTAATAAATTTAATAAGTTTATGATGTAATTTTTAATAAAATTTTAATTAAAAGATTATATATTTTTCATTTTATTCAAATATAATTTTAAAACAAACTTTTAATTAAAAATCATTCATTATACAATTTCATTAAAAGTCATGTTAACACAATTTTATGGAATACCAAACATAACAATTTTGTAAAGTGGTGATTCAATTCTTGGGCATTTTAATAGGAAAATAATGAGTAGGGTTTAGGTAAAATATTATAAATTTGTTTTTATATCCATATTTAAGAAAATAAATTAGATCCGGACTAATATTTAGGTAAGTAATAGCTTTACTACTCATACCTTGCAATTTTGCCAAGAATTTTTTTAGAGAAAGTGTGCATCCTTTTCTCAGTAAGTGGAATCTGTTCTTTTTTTTTTATTATTTGAACACCTTTATGTTATAGTAAAATTTATAATTATTTGTGTGAAATTTGTTAATTTATTTTTTGTATTTGTTCCTCATAATATATTCTTATTAATATAATAATATTGTGATATTGTAGAAAAAAAGAGGATTGTGATCTGTTTTTAATCTAATAATAATAATAATTCTACTTTATTGAATTGTGCTTATAGTTTTTTCAATATAACAATATATGTAATTATTCAAATTTACCAATTCCTAACCATGTCATATTAAAGTACCATTTTCTGTCGAATTCAGATCAATACACATCCAAAAATAGCAAGTCACTAGCATGTACTTAATTACCACTCACCAGTGGAGTAGAAGCATGCAAATAAATCTTTAGCATGCCACGAGATATTTCACTTTGGAGTATAATCACATATCATTTTCTACTTTTGTACCAGATTCCGTGGTACCAATGTGAATTGTTTGGCAGAAAAAAAAGTAAATAATTAATGTAAATGCCTTTTAAAACAACTAATCCATTTTAAACTAGTTGACGATCTAGTCATAAAGGGTTCTACCCTAATATCTCCTACCCAACACTCAACTAAAATCCAAAATATCTATTGGCATTATTTTATGAGTCGAACTCCAATCCTTGCGTTGAGTAATAAAATTCGTGTTATTAAAATAATTGCAAAAAAAATTCGTAAATTTGATATTTAATATATTTTAATGGCCTATATAAAAGTTTCTAATTGTGTTTTTACCTCGAGTAGACCTTTAAGTTTGTTGTTTAAAACAATATGCATCATTATATTAATCTTTATAAGAAATTAATCACAAAAGAAATTAGTCACCAAATTAATTTGTCAAGAATTTTAAATGTAATCATATTAATATTTTTAAAAATATATTATCAAATTAATATCTTAAAGATCTAAAGTATTTCATATTTTATAGTTTACCTTCAATAAAAATTAAAGTAATGATATAAAAAAGAAGATTAATGTAGTAATATATTAAATCTTTGAAAGAGTAATATGATAACATATTTAATTTTTTTAAAACTAATTCAATCATCCGAATTTTAAAAAGTTAATATAAATATATAATTGTGCAGATAATAAATATATTGAATTCCAAATCACCAAGTCTTCCCAATGATGATCTAGTTGGGATGAAATCTCTTGTCAAATTTGAAGAAATGTGGGTGAATGTTCCCACAGTTTCTCACCATAGTTTATTATTATTATTATTATTATTATTATTATTATTATTATTATTTTTTATTATTGTTATTATTATTATTATTGTTCTTATTATTGTTATTTTTGTTATTATTATTACTGTTGTTCTTATTATTGTTATTATTGTTATTGTTATTATTATTATTATTATAATAATAAAAAGGTTGCAGAAACAATTATCTAGAATAAAAAAATTACAATATTTCAATTATTTTGATATTATTTTAATTGAAATTAAACTTTATCTCAATGAATTATTCAATAAAATTTAATATTAATTATTAAATGAAATTTTACTTTTAATTAAAAGTACTAAAAATACTGAAGACATTAAACTTAAATTTTCTTCATTTAAAAGTAAATTCCTGCTAAATATTTCATAAAAATATTAATTAAGGAATTAATAAATAATTTTTATTAAAATATAATATAAATATAATAGTAATTCAATTAAAGTAATATTTTTTATTATTATCTAATTACATATTATCATATATAATAATAAATTTATTGATATTTATAATAATATTTAAAAATTCTTATTTAAATAATTTCTAATTCTCAATATTATGTTTGTTAGAACAAAATTTAACTCAATTCTTTAAGTAAAATGTTTACGGATATTTTGTATTTATAATATAGTAAAAAAAATATAATTATTAGGCAACAATTTTATACACTAATAAAAATTAAAAATTCATATTAATAGCTTCAAATATTATATATGAAAAATTATACCCTCTTCACTATTTATTAAATTTTGTTAAAAAATATAAAAAAAATTATGCACATCTTGTTTCATATTTAATGAATGCACTCATGATTTGGTAGTTGATAATAAATTTTAGCGACAAAATAGTAACATTTTAGAAAAAAAATTGTGAAAAAAATGTTGAGTATCACCGTTCATATTACAGTGTAGATATTCTGAATTTTGACTTGCTTCATCTTAACCTCCTCCTTAAATAAAAATGGAAATTGCATAAAGAGCAGTGTTTTTCTTGAGACGCTTTCTTTATATTAAAGTCGTATATTTTAATGCATGCTGTCGAGCTTTTGTTACTTTGTGACAAATGGAGGGTCCTTAGTTCTGTTTCTCTTTCTTCTCTCTGTTCTCTCAACCAAGTTCTCAATTCACTCTTCTTCACCCTTCTGATCTGCTAATTCTCAAGGTATCTCTTCATCTTCTAATGTTTGCTTTCACGTTTTGTTTTCTCTTGCTACCTGTTTGTTTAAACAAGGATTGGGAAAGTCCAAATCTTCAATCTTTTATTATGTTGCTTGTGTTTGCTTTAATGGCTTCAACTTTGGTATGCAGAATCTTTCCCTCAAATGGGGTTGCAAAAAACTGATCAAGCTTTTAGTCAATGTTTTCCCTTTTCCAAATTCTTTTAGGCCATTAAAACAAGTATCAAGCTTACTCTCTATGTGAGTGTATTATACATACATATATACATACATACATACATACATACATGTATGTTTGTATTTCAACATTTTAAGTGTCTTTGTTGAAGTGGCGATTTAGTGAAGAGTTTGGCTTATAAGTTCTTTGTGCCCTCTCTTTTTTCTCTCTATTTTGATCAACACTTGTCCAATGGTTTGTTCTCTTTCGGTTATTTTTGGAAACTTTGTCCCATGACTACCTCCTCTTCAAATTAATTAGTCTAATGTATTTTATGTACATACGTTCATGATGATTGTGTTTTGGTTATTGTTACCATGTTTTTAATTTAGTAATTTATCAAATTGCTTCTAATTTAATGCCTCTTAGGCAGAAACGATTCTATGACAGATGTTGTTACTTGTTATTGTTTGATAAGGTATTCAAAATTGGGAGGTTTTCGTTTGAATTGTGATGTCCAAGCCACTGCTAGGCATAGGGGAGGAGGAAGGTCAAAACAATGTCAATTTGTTGGTTTCTTCCTCAGCCACCATGGAAAGTGTGTGCCTGAATAGCTCGAAATTGAAAGAGCACAACTACATGGGGTTATCTGATTGTTCATCTGTGGACAGCTCCGTGCCATCCTTCTTAGATGAGACTAAAAGCAATCTGAACCTTAAGGCTACTGAGCTCAGACTGGGGCTTCCGGGATCGCAGTGTCCCGAACGAGATTCAGATCTTTGCTTGAGAAGTTCAATTCAGTTTGATGAAAAACCACTGTTTCCTTTGCATCCTGCTACTGATGGTCACCATTCCTCATCAAAGCCTGCTGTTTTGGGTAACAAAAGAGGGTTCTCAGATGTCATGAGTGGATTTGCCGAGGTAAATACCAACTCAATCCAAGGGCACATATCACATATGTAATTTTTTAAATGCTGGACCAGGCACTAAAAGCCCCCAATTTACCGTGCAGGAGAAATTGCGTGTTAGTTCTGAGGTCAACACAATATTGTCACCAAGGCCTTCTTCTAATGTGGCATTGAAACCAAACTCTATGCATGAGAATGTTGGGGCTCAGCAACCCAAAGCCAAAGAACTCGCAACAGCGAAGGTTGGTCTTGAGAGGTCTCATGCTGTCAATGATAGCAGAACAAATCTGAATGATTCTGCTAATAACAATAGCAGTGCACCAGCTACCAAGTAAGTGGGAATTGGCATAAAGTTTGGGCTTAACCTTGGAAATGATCTCTGATGAATGATGATCCTTGTGTGGCAGGGCACAGGTTGTTGGTTGGCCTCCTATAAGATCATTTAGGAAAAATTCACTTGCCACTACTACGAAGAATGTTGAAGAAGTGGACGTAAAAGTGGGGTCTGGTGCACTGCTTGTAAAGGTCAGTATGGATGGTGCTCCTTATTTAAGAAAAGTAGACTTGAAGAATTACTCTGCGTATGCCGAACTATCTTCTGCGCTAGAGAATATGTTCAGCTGTTTTACCATAGGTAGGAAGAGTTAGTTTTATTTGAAAATTTTAGCCTTTTGATTGTTGGAGCCATTTTGCCAGGATCCAGTTACTGCTTATGTTGATGTGAATGTCAGGTTCTTGTGGATCTCATGGAAATATGGGAGGGGAGGTGCTGAATGAAACCAAGCTGAAGTATCTGCTTCATGGATCAGAATATGTTCTTACATACGAGGATAAAGATGGCGACTGGATGCAAGTGGGTGATGTTCCCTGGGAGTAAGTTCTGATTCATTTGTGTACTCACAAGTCTTTTATTGGCATTTCTTTTAAAAATAATGAATTCTTTGAAATATTAGTAGAAACGCATCAAGGAATGTTGATAGATGGTAGAAAACTAGCATTCTGCATAAAAGATTGTACAAAGCCAAGGAAGGCCTGAATAATAATTAATATAAGTTGTAGTGCCTATCGTGTTTGTTGTGAGTATATCACAACAATGTGAGTACACAGAAATTAACTTTTTTAGCTAGAATGTATACATTTAACATGCACTTGATGAATATGTGACATCGGCTGGGGAAGTGTGAAGATGTATCATATCCTCTTGTTCTTTAAGTCATATTCTTGTCAAAAAGGAAAAAGGAAGCAACTCATAGTATGTTTGTGAGCAACTAGGTTGGCTTGGTATAGTTTAAATGTGGTTTAATTTTTAACTATAGCACTTAAAAAAGTTCTTTGTCAATATGATGCTGTGTATTTAAAGAACTATTAATAGCTATTATTGAATGTTAAATATGGTATTTTCTTGTTTACTATTGTAAAGTTTTGCATGAACATGGATTAAATACATTTAAGCACATTTTGGATGTTAAATGGAGTTTTGCATGAACTATTAATAGCCTTTTTTCATTTCACTTTGATTTGTTCATGAGAATGTATTTGAACACTATTTTTTTTTTTATTGTCATTGATGTTGAGTATATCTGCAAATTAACTCAATCTAATATCTAAACTCTTTGCAGGATGTTTATTGAGACATGCAAGAGGCTAAGGATCATGAAGAGCTCCGAAGCCATTGGTCTAGGTTAGTATTCCATTCAAGACCATTGATCTTAAAACCTATATAGCTAAAAAGCTTTATGGTGAAGTTTATCAGAAAAGTAATGAATGTAACTTGCTGGAGTTAACGAATGGACATAAAATTCAAAATTTTAAATTAGAATATTTCAAAAGACTAATGCAGTAATGCATGTTGCAATTACTCTGTCAAAAAAATTCTAGGAAAGTTGGCTAAAATAAGTGGTTATTTCTCCAATATAAAGCTGAACCAGAGACACTTAGTGATCAAATTTGCAGCTGCCATTGAAATATGTTAAAGTATTATTATAATTCCATAGCGAAGTTAGGAAACAGATAATTTCTTACACTAAAAGAGAACCACAGCATGCTGACTGTGGGAATCAAAGAGAAAAAAACTATGTTCAGAAATGGTTAGATGTATGTTTCTTTTTTTTTTTCCGATTTTGGAAATTATATATCCTAAATATAAACTCGAGAGTGGCAGAATGTAATTTCTCGTCCTTTTTACATGAATTTTTGTGCTGTAGAAATATGTAGAGGGAGAGATTGATGGAATCCTAGTTAAGCTAGTATACTTTACCAATTACTTTGAATCTGCTCTCAACTTCTATTTGATACAGTGAAGCCAAATCTATTACAAGTTTACTGTATAAACATTTCCATGATTTGTATTCTGTGTGTTCCTTTCTCTCTTTACTTTTATAACTAAGCATATCTTATTCAATGTCAACTTTTTTGCAGCACCAAGAGCTGTTGAAAAAAGTAAAAGCAGGAACTAGGAAGTACCAAGCATCTCATCACACTCTATCCATCTAACTGCTTGTGGGGTTAAAAAGCTTTCTTGGCTATGTGAGGGAGCAACACAAGGCCATAATGGCTTGGAAGCACAACTCAAGGCATGTTGGATTGGATAGAATTTCGTACTAAAGCTGCCTTGTTGATCATGATATTATTTACTATCAGTGTGTTCTGTTGTCATGATGTTTATATTCAGTAAGCTTTTTTCATGATTGTTACAACTTATAAAACCCAAAAACCTGTCTGCGGGAGGTTCTTATATTTTATGTGCTGTCATGTTCATGTTGTGGTGAAGGATTTGTAGTTTGTAAATTGCATCATATCTTCTATGTTTCAATGTTTGCAACTTTGTGTGATAAAAAACACCAAGTTGTTATATATGTAATGCACCTTCTACTGTTTCTCTTTTGTTATCTGTCAAATGTCATGTGGTGGTAGTTAGGGATTGGCAAAGAATTGGAGCAAAATTTTAGTTGTCCTATATAATTTCTTAATTCAACAACTTATTTTTCTTGTAAATAAAATTAGAAATGAAATCATGTTTGCCAAGGAAATAGTGCATATTCATATTACAAGAGGAGAGAAAATATTTTGAGAAAAATGATTATATACTGACAGTATAAAATAGTTTTACATAGTTATTAAATCATAATTTACATAGTTATTAAATCATAATTTATCAGATGATAAATTTGTTGACTAAATATTTTTCAAGGACTGACATGAAAAAGATAGAATTCCATAGTGAAAGTGTTACTTTTTGGGTTTGATCTACTTAGAACTAGAAACCAGTTTTTAATTTATAGCTGTCTCCCCTATGAGAATTGATCTGTGTCTTCAGTGTAGGCTAGAAGTTATTTTTTGTGTTGACAATTTTAATCTCTAGTTCTATGGCCTAGTTTGTAATTTTTCTGAATATAACATGTAAGAGTTATTAAAATATAATATTGTGCTTGATGAGGCTTTGGGCCTTTGCATTAACTAATGAGATTCTGTCACACAGTTGGATTTGGTTGTCGGGTTGTCCAGGAACCTAGACCTATAGCATGTAAAGCTCTGATCATGGGTGTAGTGCTCAACAATGGAATCATGAAAAGCAAAGCCTTCATTAGCTCTTTTATTTTTATGAAACTTGCTTGATAGGGGAAAATTCTTGCATGAATGTTACCACTACCTTCCCTGATTTAGGATCATGGGATTTTTTTTTTCTTTCGAAAATTTATGGTTTATTGAGCATGTTGTATGGACTATAACAGTTTGGATTATAATAAAGACAATAAAACATTAAGTTTGGACCTTTGGAGAGCATACTCTTTAGATTTGGTTTATTGCATGCTTTGGACAATAAATTCATGTCTTAACAAATCTTCTACGATGCTTTCAACAGTATGCTCTTTAGCTTAGTAAGACATTAGAATGTTGAGGATAAATTAATTTTAATAAAATATAGTTCTTTATTTTATTATATTGTTTAACTAAATAGTTAATTTGACTAGGTCTTAGATTAAAATTAGAGACTTTTTATCAAATGAAGATTATGATAATGAAAAATATTTTTTTTATAATTTTAATCTAAATTGTTCTTGATCATAAGATTATTATAATTAAGACATCAATAATTTGACTAAATCAATATATATAAAATCTTTACTGAAAATTAATAAATCTTATCGATTAATTTACATATATAGATTATGTATATATAAATGTGTTTCTTCTTTAACCTTGTCATAGCTTGTATAGGGTTTGCCCGCCTTGGTCCCATTTTTATTGGCCTAACTAGCTCAATTCTGATAATAAATGGGCTTTTTTGTCTGGGTTTAAGTCTATCCCATGTAGCGTGTGATAAAATAGATTGGCTCACAAATCAAAGTTAAAAAAATAACAATAGAAAAAATGTAAAATTATTTAAAAGAATAACTAAAAGTTTTGAAAAAAAATCTAAATTGTGATTTTTTATTTTTATTTTATGAATTATTACTTGTTAATGATTAATAAACATACTATTAAAGAACAAACTAAATAATTAAAATAAGAGGGAAAAAAGGAAGGGAATATGACATTACCATTTACCAATAACAAACATCACTGAATACCTTTAGCAATCAACCAAATATGAAACAACAAAAAAGCAAGGTTGTGATTAGAATTTTCGAAGCCTTAGGCAAATTTTATGTTAAGAGGCCGAGAACTGCCCCCTAGTTGGCCTTGTGACAGCCATGACTATGCTTAAGAGGAAGATAAATTGAGTTCTTTCTCAATCTTTAATGACAAAGTGTTCAATTCCTAAAATATAAATGTAGAAAGAAATCTCAAGCCTTCACACTAATTAACAAATAAAGCATAAACAATAAAAATAAAGAGTTAGAGATAGAAGAAAATGCGCCAAGATTTATTTTGGTTCAGTTAACTTGTGTGTCGTTCTTAAGCTCCACTTGAGAGTTTCCCTCTAGATCAAAGTATTACAGGATAACAAGTCTTTTACACTTAAGACCACCCACCTTGACAATCCAATGCGGAAACCCCCTCCATATCTCTCAGATTAAAACCTCCAAGACAAACCACCTTTGAATACAAAAGAAAAAAAATATAAAATTTGTTTATCACTTTGCACATTGACAATAGCATAACTTGAAGTTCTAAAAACTCTTTCTTTCTTTACCAAGTATAGATTCCAAGAAGAACTAATGATCCAATCCACCTGGCCTAGTTATGTTCTTATAAATAACTTTAAAAAACTTAAAAAGAAAAAAAAACAATTTAGGAGTGTTACGTGATGAGGAAGATGCTTGCAGTCCATACAGTGAAATGCATATGTGTTTGGGATCTTTAGGCTCAGAGTGCTCTTTTGATGTCTGGCATGCAGGGGAGCATGATGTCATTCAAAGACAGGATTGCAGACAAGAGGAGGAGGATAAAACGGTGCAGAACTCATTGGACAATAACCGTTGGTCAAAATCCGTCAACGGTAACACCCAAGACGAGTATACAAACGCTAGGTCCCAAAAGGAAGAGGAACAACTTGGGGGAAACGAACGATTGTCAGAAATATTTGAACTACGAAATCCCATTGGTGGAGAAGGGTGGAATATCAAAGTACGATATTGAGAAGGACAATTTGCACAAAAAGGGGAAGACCAAATTCGATGTTGCGCTTCTAACAATCACAAAGGACAATTTGGAGACAGACAGAAGCACTGACCTAGACCATGGTAAAGGGGTCATTGGGCCTCTGGCCTATTTGGTTGCTTTTGTTAGCCAACCCCCAGACCTTGAATTAAAAAAGATTATCATTGGACCTTCTGATTCTGAACCAACAAAGGCCCTTCTTACTTCAAACAGATTTTCAGTCCTCCTAAGTTCTAATAGCAAAGTGTCGAATTCTCTGAATAGCAACAGACCACCTTTTATTCCTTTCCATGCAAACAAGGTTGATGATGCACCATGCAGCTTGAACTCTAATATCCAAATAAGAAACATTACTGTAGCTGGCAATAATAATCAATATTGCAGGAAGTTACAAGCAAGCAGCAACTACAAAGGTGAGGCAGAGAAGATTTTGGACCAAGGTGTAAACATGGGTTTCTTGGAGTATGGCAACAAAATGATAGTTATTGGCAACTTAGAGAAAAAATATAAAAGCAAGGTACACAACCTTAGCTACAACAACAAAGCTGGGAAACACAATTTTTTATGAAGATGCTATCATTTAATACTAGAGGACTTAAGGATAAAGGTCAAGACTGATAGAGGACTCATAAGAAAATATGATATCCAATTGATCGCTCTACAAGAGACAAAAAAGGACTTCATAGACTCAGAGTTCTGTAAGTGATTATGGGGTGACTATGATGTGTCTTGGAAAACTATACCTGCAAATAATTCAGCCGGAGGTCTCCTTTTTTGTTAGGGCAAATGGAGTCTTTAGTATGTAATGAGTGCATAAAGGAAATGGATTCCTGGCAATTGGAAAGACAACAATGAGGTGATCAAAGTGCATGGTGCCTAATTGGAGGGACAAAGTGAATATATCTTAAAGGAAAAGCTTAGAATCACTAAACAAGTTTTGAAGAGGTGGAATTTAGAGGAATTTGGAAATTTAAAGAAGAAACAAAAGGATGCTCAATTGGAGATGAATAGTCTTGATTTGTCGAAGGAAGAGAGAAGTTTGTGTGAGGAAGAAAAGATAAGAAAATTACATCTTCAAGGTGAATTTTGGAGATTAGAATACTTGAATGAGTCTTTGATAATTCAAAAATCAAGAATTGCATGGGCTAAAGAAGGAGATTGTAACTCAAAACTTTTCCACTACACCATCAATTGGAGAAAGAAAAAGAATGATCTCAATGACATTAAAACAAATGAGGAGTGGGTTGAGGAACGATGTAGAGTGAATACCAAAGTAAAAAAGAATTTTGAGGGGCGCTTTCAAGAACAAATTTATGGAAGACCTAAATTGAATTGAGTGGAAGTTCCTTCGCTTTCGAATAAGGACAATGTAATGCTCATACAAGACTTAGAGGTGAAAGAAATAAAAAGAGCGATTTGAGATTGTGAAAGTTCTAAATCTCCGAGGCTGGAAGGTTATTCATTCCTCTTCATGAAGACTTTTTGGGAGGTGATCAAGAAGGATGTAATTAATTTTGTCAAAGAGTTTCACAATCCTAGACGTACAAGTAGTTCATTCGTTGCTTTGATTGCAAAATGTGATAATGCTCTAAAGATTTAGGCCAATATCGTCCTATATCTCTAGTGGGATGTCTTTATAAAATTGTATAAAAAATCTTAGCAAATAGGATGAGTATTGTCTTAGGAAAGTTTATAGATGGATGCCAAAGTGCTTTCATAGGTGGTAGGAAACTCTTACAAAGTGTAGTGATTGCAAATGAGATTGTAGATGAGGCCAAGAGGAGGAAAACAATGTATTTTTTTAAGTTGGATTTTGAAAAGGCCTATGATTCGATATCATGGGAATTTTCGATTTACATGCTACAAAAGGATAGGTTTTCATGAAAAATGGATTGACTGGATAAGGGTTTGCTTGTTTTCATCATGGTCATCAATTTTAGTTAATGGAAGCCTAACATAGGAGTTTAAATGCTCTAAAGGCTTACACCAAGGTGACCCTCTAACACCATTTCTCTTCTTGGTGGTTTCCGAGGGCTTGAGCGGTCTCATGAGGGAAGCATCCGCAAAAAGTTACTACAAAGGTTACAAGGTAGGAAATGGAAGTTGTGTAGTGTCATTGCTTCAATATGCGGATGATATAATATTTTTTGCAGAGGTAGAACTAAGAAGTGTCTTCACAATTAAAACAATTTAGAGATTGTTTGAACTTGTATCGGGTTTGAAGGTGAACTTCCACAAAAGTAATTTTGGTGCTATTAGGATTGAAGAGAATTGTTGACCACTTTGCCATCATTCTTAATTGCATACCCATGTCTTTGTCGTTCACCTATCTTGGTTTACCAATTGGGGCGAATCATAAGTACACGTCTACTTGAAAATCAGTGGTGAATAAATTCTCAAAGAAGTTATCTTTGTGGAAGCACAAACACATCTCCTTTGATGGTAGAATCTTCTTGATCAACTTGGTCCTTACATGAATACCATTATTTTTCCTATCCTTCTTTAAAATACCGAAGAAGGTTTGGAAGACTTTAGTGAGCATTCAACGAAGATTCTTATGGGGGTGGAGATGAAGAAAATAACAAAGTTGCATGGGTAAGTGGCAGTGAAGTGTTGAAAGCAAAATATAATGATCATCATGGAATCTTGGACAATAATGAACATCCATGGGAATCAATATGGTGGAAAGACATAAAGAAAACTTGTGGAGGGTTGAGTGATAACAAATGGTTTGATGAAGGTTTGACTTGGAAGGTGAGTAATGGTGAAAAAAGTAGATTTTGAAAAGATCCTTGGTTAGTTGGACAAACTCTAGAAAATTGTTTCCCTATGCTATTCTCGGATTTGGAACAAAAGGAAAATCTTATTAGGCTCATTGAGGGGAAATACTTGGAGTTGGGACTTCACATGGAGGCAAGAACTCTTTGAGTGGGGGAGAGAAAATCAAGCTAACCTTTTTTTTTTTTTTAATTATTTCTTTTGTACAGGGGTCTCAAATCTTAGAGGATTCATGGTGGTGGCAATTGGATCATTCAAGAATATACACAACAAAATCCACTTATGCGTACCTGGTGGACTCGGTGGATGAATCATAAGTTTCACCTTTGTTTAAGGTACTGTGGAAGATCAAAGTAACCAACAAGGTGACTTTCTTGGTTTGGCGTGCTTTTAGGAACCATTTACCAACTTTGGACAAACTTTGCTCAAGAAATATCATAGAGAACACAAATACTCTTTGTTATTTCTATCACTCGTCTATTGAAGGGGAAATACACTTGTTCTTTAATTGTCATTTTGCATAAAAAATACGGTTTCATTGTCATGAATGGATTGGTGGAATAATACATACTGCCACACATGGTAGTATTGATGGTCACTTTTGGAATTACACGGTTTGACTACATCTCTGGTTGATGATGATATTTTGAGGATCATTTGGTGTTCAATACTTTTTTGTATTTGGAAAGCGAGAAACACAGTCGTGTTTGAGAATGTTAATTATGAATTGGAAACTATTTTAGACGATATTAAGTTCACTTCATGCACTTGGTTGGAGTCTAAAGTTCTAGGCTTTTTAGCAAGTTTCATCTCGTGGAAATCAAACAAGAATTCATGCATTGGTCTATCTCATAATTAATCAGGCACACTCATTATGGCTTGGAATCATTTAATATGGACAGTCTTTTGCTGGTCTAGGGAGGTTTTTTGTTGGTCAAGGCATATTGTGTTTTTATGAGATATAGTGGAAAAAACACACTTTGCTCTGCATACATATAAGTGTAAAATATGCTTATTGTGTGCTAGAAGTGTAGTTATTGCTAGCTTTAATTTATAGATTCAATGACTAATGCTTTGATATATTGAAAAGAAATAAATCACTTAAGTTTTGTTGAGATATTTATGGACTTTCCATTAAATATTGAATAACTGCTGGCTTTGGTGTAACAAATTTCCAATTGATTCGAACATTATTCCACTTATTCCTTGTAACTAGGTACTTCTGGTACCTTTTGTCTATTAATATATAAGCTGATTTTTAAAAAAAGTGTTGACAGACTTTTTTTTTAAAAAAAAAAAAAGGGAAAGGAAGCTTTAAGGTTGAAGATAACATTCTAAGTATGTTGGTACCTTAAAGACAACCTATCCCAAGCATGCCACTTGCCAAAATTTGTTGATAGAACCAGAAAAACAAGAAGCAAGGGAGGACTAAGTCAAAACCCATGCTATGAAAAACTAAATTTATACTGAGGTAAATCCTATACAGCACGAATGAGGTATTGAGAAATAAAAGTAGTAGCCGAGTCCAAAAAAAGAACCAATGTTATGGACAGCATAAAAGTGTTGATAAACTCAATTCACCAAAAAAACGAAAAAGTCTTAACAACCTCATACAACTTTTATTCCCTTTTTTTCCTGGTTAAATATGTTTTCATCCAATACCGGACACGAAACCAATATACTCCAAGCGGCCCAACTTTATCAGCGTGGCCCAGTCTCCCACTTCACCCTCTCCTTACCCAAGTTAATTATAGAAATTTAAATTATTTAGCCAGTTTAATGTTTATGTTGAAAAGCTTACATTTCTCCATTCAAAAGCATATATCAAATCCTCAAGTGAGATCTTTCAGAGAAATATAATCAGGTTCAATTTATTTGCATTCTTCTTGAAGCAAAATAATTATGGGAATGGGACCATGTAGACTTGATCCCTTGACCAGGAAGAAAGTTTATCACTTTTTTTAGGTGTTTTAAGAGAAAAGACAAAACTAAAATACCATTTTCTAGAAAATAATGAAACCAAAAGGATACTTATTCAATCATATGGAGGAAGAGATGAGATAAGCACTTGATATATAGTCCTATGATTGCCTATTTTTTTAATTGTATATCTTCTCGGAACCAATCGGATATAGCGCATTGACAATCATACCATGTGATTTCAATATTAATGCAAAATGGGGGCTGTATTTTTAGGCTCTACAAGTCAACTTGCTAATGCATGCACCACCATTATAATTATACATATCCAATCAGTTACTAAAAAGAAGCAGAATATTAGAAAGAAACAAGTAGTCATATATAATTAAATGTAATGAATCAATTTTGTCTCATGCAGAACCTGTCAAACGCCATAGAAAATCCATGAAAAAGAAGCAGCAACAGCAGCAAACTAATCAATCTATAGGCGATAAAGAAATTAATTATATCCTTTACTAGTTTTTATTATTCCCACATGATTCTAATATTTCCTTATATAGGGGGGTATATAAAAATTAGTGCTTAAAATTTCTAAGTTAATCATCTAGACATGGACTTTTGTAGCTTGATGCAGTCCAATAGCATTACTTTTTTTAATTTGTTTCAATACTCATTTTATGATTAATTAAGGCTTTCAATGCATGTAGGAGTTAGCAAACTATGTTTGTGTTTGAATTGCAGTTAAAAAAAAAAAGAGTTTTATTGAATTGAACTTTATAAACTTAAGTTTAATTAAAAGTAGGTTGAATGTAATTTGATTTGTGTTTGGATACTTTTGTTTTAAAAGTATTTTTATCATAACAAAAACTTGTTTGGATGATATTAATGAAAATTACTTTTAAATGTATAATTATTAAAATGGATATGAATTTTATAATATTATATTATTAACATTTTTCTTTTATTCAACTTTAAATATACTTTTTATTTTTGAAATGCAAAGCTGAATTTTATTAGATGAAATGTATGTCCTCAATAAAACTCCAGCCACGTTGCAGCTCTATGACTCCTTGTTGTGCGATGACACTAACATTCAAGAGTAATTTCTTATCACTAAAGTAATTTATTAACTTAAAATTTAGTTTATTTTTTTAATATAAAAGAACCCTTCAAGTCTAATTTCTTATTTTTATTAACTTGTTACCTACAATTTACTCGGCCAATCCCTTCCCCTTATTGCGTTTTTCCACTTCCCTCGTCCTCCCCTTTTTTGTCTTCTTCTCCGTCCTCTCACCAGTGCCAAGAGTCAGCTACCACTTTTTCCGCTATGTCAGGGGTGCAACGAAACAGTGATGGATTTCGACCCGGATCAATGAGAACAATGTATTTTTTTTTTATTTAAAAAAATCTAATAAAATTATCATATGAAAATAAAAACAAATATTAAAATCATAAATTTCAAGTAAGGAAAACTTATACTGCTTTATCAAGATGTACATGTGCCATAAGAGATTGAATTATAATGGCAAGTGGTAAATCATACGGTTTAGTTTGTTTCATAAAATAAAATAGTATGAAAACATTGTAAAGCGTATTAGATAAACAACAAAAAATTAATAATTTTATTTTAAAAAATATAAAAATAGACTTTTAATTCGATATGTAAATAAAATAATAATAATAAACATATAAAAAGGTGAAAAAGAAATATTATGTTTTTCGTTCATATGGAAATAAGTGAATGAATCCAAACATATAAAAGGCAAATATATGTTTTTTGCTCCTATAAATATCGAAATGTTCAGAATTTGTTTCTGCAAAATTTTGAGTATGTTTTCCATCCTAGCAAAATGTAAATGTGTGATATTTTGACTTTAAGTTGGATTTAGAAGATTTGATCCTACGTGTCATTGTCAGGTCTTTGCCACGTGTCAACTAGAACTTGACATGTTGACTCATTGATTTTGACACATAGAATCGGATCTTCTGAATCCAATTTCAAGCCAAAATATCACATTTACATTTTGCGAGAACGAAAAATATAATCAATTTCGCAGGGATGAGATCTGAACATTTTGATATTTATAGGGGCGAAAAACATATTTTAGCCCATATAAAATTAGGAGATACAAAATATAAAATTTTGATTATAGACAACTTCATTAAAATGAGCGTGTACATTTGTCCTCCTTCCAGTACATATAGATCCGTCCCTGCAACCAAACTGCTATGACATGGCGATTTCTGCCATCAATAAGTCCCCTCCGCTATTCACTATGATGGTAAAGATGGCTACCTGCTAAAAGAGTTGTGTCCAAGGCGGTGAGGAGGGTGGCTGAGCAAGTTGAAGTTTATCATTGTAGGGCAAACATTAGCCTTCAACAAAGGGGTATTATTGTCTGTGATGGGTTATTGAAATTTAAAACATGCGATTAATGTTATAATCTGATGCCAGTTGAATGGAAAAGTAAGTAATGGTAGCTTTGAGTTCAATAATCGTTTAGACGAAAATCATGTTTAGTTTGATGGGAAACAAAGTTTGCCAAACAAGTGACTGTCACGTTCAATGCATCACAAACGTCCGTTTGGGTGCTGTAAAGAAAAACCAAACACACTGACTTTGTTTGTTGAGTATATATGGAGAAGCACGACAATTCTGAAAAGTTTACATAACTTGATACTTAACATATTACTCCTTCCGTTCCATTATAATCGTCGTGTAAAAAAAATATTTCAAAATAGTTGTCATTTTAGTTTTTCAATGTAACATTAATTATTTTTCCCACTTATATCCCTTATAATATTAAAGGTTGACAACAAAACCTATAAATGAATTAATGATGATATAAGATTAATTTTATAAAATCATCTTTCTCTTTCATTTCATAAAGGTTCATCACATAGAAATGATGATATTAAGGTGGATGTGTGGTTATACGAAGATAGATAAGATAAGAAATGAGAATATTCAGTGAAAGGTATCAATGGTACCGGTATGTGAAAAAATGAGGGAGCATAGATTGAGGTGGTTTTGACACGTCATGAGACAGCCACTGGATACTCCCGTTAAATCAATAGTTTGTTACCAAGAGCTAGATACAAAGAGAGGTAGAGGTCGACCGAAACTTACATAGAGAAAGGTAGTTAAAGAAGACCTAATGGAGTGAGATATAGATTGATGGATGATATGTCTTAGGACGGAGTAAAGAAAAGTTATAAGTTAAGTGGATGGTTAAATCCATTAATATTTCTATATTTCAGTCGTTCTCTTTTTTAGTTCTTTTTTTTTTCTATCCTCCTCTTTTCACTCATCTTTTATTTTTGTTTATTTTTCTTTCTTTTGTCTTTTTTCCACTTTTTCTTCCCTTTTCTCTTTCTCTTTCTTTGTCTTATTTTTGATTTATCATTGAATTCATCTATTACCTACCCCAATTAACTTGAGTTAAAGATACTGTTGATGTTGATGTTAATATTAATGTTGATCTTTCTCTTTCATTTATTTATTACTTTTTATTAGTTTATATAAAACAATTTAAGACAATAATTATAATAAAACCAAAAAAATAAATATTTTATTCTTGAACAAAATATAAGTGAATTGAATTTCAAATACTCGTCATGATTAGTGCATATCTCAACAAGTTAAAAAAATACTTATTAAACATTTACAAATTATTGATCAAATTAATGTGTTAGCAGTGAAATCATACTCATGTTCATATAAAATGGCTTCAATCGTTACCATCTAGACTATTGCATGAAACTTAATATTAATCATATCATTGATCTCAGTTATATTTTACCATTTTCTTCTTCCAGCATCTCATACCCCACCCCAAATCCAAGGTCAAATCTAGCCCACTCCTTCAATTATTCACATTGAAACAGAAGTGATCCTCCTGTAGTTATAACAGTAGACATATTTATGTGTAGAGCTCGCAGCAATGGCAGCAACAGCAGGGGATGGCAAAGGTTCACAAATCACAACACATCCCTACAGTGAAAGGTGATGGGTGTGCACAAAGCTGAATCATATCATAAAGCCTATTTCAATTACCAATAAACTATACATTTGCTGTCTTGGAGAATATCAACAACACCCAAATATCCTTGGAACTCACCTCAAATCCGCGTGTTTTGGAGACGGAATTGAAGGTCTTATCAAAAAGAGTCTTAACAACACTTTCTCAGTCTCAAGCATGGGCAAGGCAATGCCGAGTCCCCTCTTTTGACACTTCTAATTTACACGTATATAAATATATTTTTTTTAAATTAGTTGATATAAAATTAATTATTTATGTTATTATTCTAATAATAATTAAAGTTAATTAGTATAAAATTATATAAAATTAATTGTATTTATTATTAAAATTATTGTAATGATTAAGATCATAATTAGAATAAAATTGTGTAAAATTAATTGTATTTGTTATTTTTATGATAACTGTTAATGTTATTATCATTTAAAAGACAAATTAGTTTTAATTTTGTGTAAAAATAACAAATATGTTTTAAAAATTTATTACTCATTAACAGTTAGACATCTAAATAATTATAAAGGACGAATTTTTTTGACACCTTTAATAGGTTTCTGAATCTGTCCTTGATCTAAAGGATTAATATATTTGAAATCACGTTCATTTTTTGTCTATTTTTTTTATTTCCTTATGTTTTGCTATAAAAATAATTTAAGTATATTTAATTTAAAAATTCATATAATTTTATGTTAAAACGATAAGATTGAAAATGAGTCGATACCAATTGAACCAAATTCAACACCACTTAATTGATGAGAATTTGTTAAGTTTGTAGCTCGATTCTAATTCAATATGAACTCTTTTTTTATTTTTAACTTAATTTGATTCAAGCTTCCAAACACAAGTTTGGTTTATAGTTTGTTATCTCGATTCCGTTGATGAAAATTTTGATTATGTTATATATTTTATTTATATATTTATTTCATTAAAAATAAAACTTAATTAAAAATTAGTCACATAAACCAGGTTGAAATTTAATTGTTTGAGTATAACTTGATTCATGAATTGATTGATGAACTAAACAAGTAAAACAATACATGACTCAAGTTGAATATATTTATTTAACAAACTCAATTTTTAATTCAAATTTAAGTTTATTTGGTTCATAAATCAAGTTGAACAAAACAATTATTGAATCAATTTTTGAAGTAATTTCGAGTTGATTCAGTTAATTGGCAGCCAGTATCGAGTTAAATAAAAATTTATATTTTATAATATAACTCAAAATAAAAAATAAATACATACATCTATAATTAAAAAATTACTAGCTTAAAAAATGTTTTATTATGATACACGTAATTCGTCTTCCTATTTTATTTTTAAATCTCTAAAGCAATTGTAAGTCTTAGTGATAATGAATTGCTTATGAGTTCGTCTCATCTTAATATCATGTAGCAGATAAAAATATTTCAAGTATATGTTTAGGTTATCAAGTTCATCAATTTCAAAATTTTAAGATCCAAAGCCCGACTTGAACATCTCGAGTTCTAAAAAATTTAATTTGATTAGAATTGTGAATTAATTTAATCCACCCTGATTTTTTGTCTTTTGGGTTTAAATTAGGTTAATTAGTACTTTCTTTTCTTACAAGTCAAGCATGAAATTTAATTGTTTGAGTATAACTTGATTCAATTCATTTTTACTTCTAATACGATTTGAAAACGTGGATTGCTTTCGTAAAAGAGGTTGATCGATGCAGATGATCAGTAATTTCATAAATAGGACGGAAAAGAAATATTGATTCTTGGATATGAAACGACCGAAAAATGAGATAAAATTATCGGTGGCAAATTATTGGATATAATGAGTCCCCGTCGTGCACTTTATCTGAACTTAATACTTCAAATCAGTGTTTAATAGTGATAGTGGAACATAACCATAATCGTGGCTAATTTTGCTACATCTTAACATCTAATCAGCTACCAAAGCAATCCACACATGATCGACTTCCACTAATTATATATTCTGATTAATTATGTTTTTATGTAGCAGATTGGGGTATTCGCGGATCAATTCGGATCGGTTTTCATTAAATTTAGGACTCAATCTAATCAAATTTGATCGGTTCGATTTTCAGGAAAAAAAATTTGAAATCCAACGCGTTTGTGCTCGGTTCGGTTCAACGAGTTACCCATTTAATTTTTTTTCTTAGAACTACTATTTTATATCATGATTCTTTCAAATATTAAAATTGATTCATTTAATATCATCAACATAATATTCTAAAATAAACTTATAATATAAATTAAAACAAAATATTATTGAACAAGATTTACTATAATAGTTTGAATCACAACTATTTCTTACAAACTTGCTATAACCAAATTTGTTGTAACCAGATTTACTAAAACAAACAAATGAACAAAATATGATTCATTAATATTATAAACATGGTAAATAAAATATGAAAAAAAAAAGATGAAACAAATAACAATATACCTTAAAGTAATACATTAAGAAATTTCAACACTTGCAGTTTCAACACTTGGAGACTCAATATTAGCATTATACAAACAACTCTAAAAATTTAAACACAACCCTGTTAGCACACAAAAATTAATTGATATTTTATACAAATATAAAAAATGAAATAAGGGATTACACACCTGATTAAATCTTTTTCGCTTCAATTATTTCAACTTGTAAGTTATTAACATTTTGCTTAGTAGATCTAAGCCAATTTTGGGCACAAATGAGAACTTCAATAGTAATAGGACTCAAGGAACTACGAAATGAATCCAGAATTCTACTCCATGTACTAAATGCAAACTCAGATGATACATTAGACACATGAATGACTAATATATCTCTAGTCATACAAGAAAAAAATATAATATTTAAGTGCCTTCAATTTCCACCAATTCAAACTGTCAAACTCAGGGTGATCATCTCCAACATCATCCTACAAATACCTATATAACTCATTTTTTTGCACCTCACCCTGTTTTTTCTTGATTTTCATTTTAAATTCTTCATTCCAATCATCATCCTTATCACCTTTGTCATCATTATGTTGTAAGACCATGTTTGAAGCCAATGTACTAGAATTAGCTGAATTGCTACTAGAATGAGAAATGAGAAATTCTATTACATATTGTTGAATAAGTTTCTGAATAAGTTAGACTTAATATTATTTATTTTAAAAAACCAAAATTCAAGTATACTATTTATCTATTAAAAATTTGTTGTGCTACACTGCTATTACCTAAAATTATTCATAATTCTGTCCAAATTCAGTAACAAATAAAATGTTGTTTCTATTAATTTTTTTGCAAAAGAAACAAATTAATTCTGCTATATGCTAAACTATGGGGAGAAAAAAAATTAATTTTAAATTTTTAATATATATATATATATATATATAATAAAATTTATATTATTATGGGTTCACGGATCGGGTCAACGGATCTATAAATTTAAACCCGTGATCCAACCCGTACATGATCGATTTTGATCGGTTCGATTCGATTTTAATCCAAATACATAAATGATCAAACCCAAATAGTTCAAATCAGTTCGAGTTTACAGATAACTTGTACTCGTAAACACCCCTAGTAGCAGACAAACAGTGCCCTATTCTTATTGATATTAAATTGTGTAATAGTACAGTTGAATCCCATTTATAGATAAGTTTTACGTGTATATATATAACCACTTGTAACAAATTTTACTTGACAAAACTATATCTGGTCATATACTTTGGCTAAATGTTCATGTAACATAGTCAAAATATAGTTACAATATTTCATGCATGGCATATTAATTAATATTAATTTGTTCATGTCACTGGATAGATCAATCTATGATAGGAGATATATTTGCAGGTATATATATCTATCAGTTCCGTGCTTACACTCTCGAGCCAATAAATAATCTGGTCTGATATTACTGTCACTTTTGAGAATTCACCAACCTTGAGAGAGTGAGACCTAGCTACAAGAGTTTAAACTGATATCCAGAGAATTGACAAATGACTACTTCCATTCCAAGTGACTACTTTTAATTTGCTATAGATTCTATATTGGTTATGCTTATTTAGCGGATCCCTATGTTGAAATATATGATTTTTGTTTGGATTTATATTAATGAATTATGAGTTTGATAATATTCACGTTGTAATTTTTTTTAGGTAACCATCATTTAATATAGATATAAAATATTTATTAATTTTTGTTGTTAGAGAAATTTGACTGGTAAGATTTTTTTTAATTATGTTTTTTTAATAGATAAGACTTGAATTCAAGACATTATTTAAAGAGATTAAACGAGTTCAATAACATTTAGATCATACTAGTTGATGTTCAGGTTGTACTTTAATGCTTTTATTAGTTTCAAAATAATTTACTTAATTTACAAAAAATCAATTAAACAATATATAAGAATTTGGATTTTAGACCATGAATATATAAGTAAAATATATTTATTTTGTTTTTCATCCTTAAAACTTAAATAGTAAAAAAAATATTATATAAAGTTCTTTAAAGACGAAAAATAAACAAA
>PYAF01003299.1:1744364-1786714 GCA_007407185.1 Glycine tomentella
AATATAAATCGAATATTTGGATTTTAGACCATGAATATATAAGTAAAATATATTTATTTTGTTTTTCATCCTTAAAACTTAAATAGTAAAAAAAATATTATATAAAGTTCTTTAAAGACGAAAAATAAACAAACACATTTATAAAGACTAAAATGAAAAAAAAATATAGACATAAATAAAAAAATGTTAAATTGGATAGAAAAAGATATATTTAAACCTATTATTAATATATAGGAGATTTCCTATCTAAATTTTGGGTAGGATTCTTTCTATTAATAGGAAAAATCACATATAAAAATCAATAACTTAATTTTAATGCATGTAGTTTGAAGTAGAACTCACGAAGACATAGTATTATAGTTGAAAAATAGAATTAATTAACTTATACGTAACTATTAAGAAAATTAAAGTTCCTGACATAGCCATAAATACAAATATTCGATTTATATTGTTATATTTCTCTTTGTGCAAAGGAATTTGAGAGATAAGGAAGCCATAGATTTGAATTTCCCATTGACATAATATACTAATTACTAACGTTTTTTTATAAAATAAAAATATTTAACCCTAGTGTTATGGACATATCTTTCAGACACCTCTCTTTAATAAAAATTATTAAAAACTTTAAAATTAGGAGAGATAATCATTAAATACGATGTTTAGATCCACAAATTTTTGTTGTGCTCAATAAATTTCAACCAATTACTAAAATTGTGTTCAAAAGAGTGTATAAACAAATATTTTTGAACATCTTTAGTGTAAAATCTTGAGTAAGGATCTTAAGCTCAAGATCTGATTTTCATTTGATCTCCTAATAAAGGAGTTGAAGAGATCTCCAACATGTAAAATGAATTCTTGTAGAAAATCCCTTAAGATCTGCACATTGTTCAAAAAAGAATAAATTTTTCTCTTCTTTCTACCCCCCTAAGATCTCAAAATGAGATCAACCATTAAAGAAAAAAATTAGAGAGATCTTAAAAGATCTTTAATCCTATATGGTACTATAGGGTCTATCAAAAATGGTTTAAGATCTCTATTTGAGATCTACCACTAAAGATGTTCTATTTCTCTTAGCTTAAATTTAGTTACTACCTCGATCCCTAAATGTAAAACTCTTTTAACTAATTTACATCCTTTAAGAAATTTAATTAATATAATTATTAGTATTAAATTTATTAATAATTTGTATTATTTTATCAAAATTTTCCTTAAAATTTTGGGACTCATAATTTCTCTCTTAAAGCCTTTAATTACTAAACTATCATTAATGACCAATTGACTTTTGTTGACTGCTGGTTTGACCAATGGTTCTATCTTTTATATGTCTGATTTCACTAAGAATAATGCTATCACACTACATATCAATCAAACACGTTATTTTTACACAAGACTTTCCAATCTAAAAAAATTGGGATGTTACAACTAACATTTAAATAAGAGAAAAAGATAAAATAAAAATAAAAAGTAAATAACCTAACTCTAAAATCATCAAAGATATTATGAGTATAACACATAATCATAATAATGATTTTTAAAATAATCATAATAATGGTGTGAGTAATTTCACACTTATATAATTTCTCATTCCTATAATCATTATGAAGTAAGGAATAAAAAAAAAGCATGATCAAGAATTTATCTTTTACTTTTAAGTCTATTTTTCCAATGTGAAAAAATATAAAATATAAAAATAATAAATATGAATGTATAATACTATATAATTATTAACTACTCAATGGGTGTAAGTCAATTGACAATATATGTATACTGAGTTTGTGGGAGAGGTTCTCAGTTCAATCCCACATAATATACGGTTGGGGAAGGATGAAAAGAGCTTTAAATGTAACTAAGCTTCAAACTGAGGATTACTTCCATAGATAGTCCAAAGGGCCCACTTACTTCATCGTCACCGTGGACCTCGACTACACAAGTACAAAACATCGTCGAAAGACAAACCACGTCCGAAAATCATCCAGACTTAACAAAATAGGGATCTCATCCACACGTCATGGTGGAAACCTCCAATTGGTCGTCGTCTAGTGAACTCTCACAACTTCCAGCACATTTCCCCCCACACGACTCTCTTGAAGAATATCTTTGCATTCCACTGTGAGTCTGCATCTGCTTGCACGTCTCTTAAGCACATTACTCTTTCGAAAAAAATATCCTAATTACATAAACGTGGCATGTTGTTTGAGACACGTAATGTCCACTAGAATAGGGTTCTAATCCACACTTATTCCTAAAATTGATTCACCTAATAGGAGATTCATGTGTTAGCCAGGGTTCATGCCCTAAACCCTTAAGTGTCTTAAAAACTTATATAGACTAATTGAAATTTGTCTACTTTTATGCATTTCTAAGTTTTATAATTTATTTTATTCTATAATTGAGTCACCTAATAGGGGCATGTGTTAGCTAGGGTTTGTGTGACTCTTAAGTGTCTTAGCAACTTATAAAGGCTAGTGGAAATTGATCAACTTTTATGCAAGCTGTGTTATTTTATTGCTAAAATTGAGTCACCTCATTAGAGATTCATGTGTTAGCTAGGTTTCGTGCCCTAAACCCTTAAGTGTCTTAGCAACTTATATAGGCTAATCGAAATTTGTCTACTTTTATGCAATCTATGTTTTATAACTTATTTTAAGACGAAAAAGTATATTTGAACCAACACAAGCGATATTTTTTATTATATATTCAACACTGGAGGAAGTGGGAAAAAAAAAAGAACCATTTCAGCAATTGAACCAGTTATCCAAAATTGCAGAGATTATGGAATAGTTTGTGGATTGTCAGATGTACCATATCAGTATACTCATCAACAACTCTGTAGGTTCATAGGTTGGTGGGGATGCCAAAATATGTTGGTTCCAAAACTTGGGTTAAGGAATGCTCCAAGCCATATCCAATCTCTTATCTTTATGGATGCTTTAATTAGTTAATTAGTCAAATTTGATGTTTCCTCTAAAACTTTTCTTTCAGAAGTCCTTCAACTCAAATTCCAAATCCCTCATGCTACAAACTAATGTGACTTCACCACCGATTAATGTCATTATAACGCACTAGAACAGACTGAACGTAGCTAGCAATGATTTCAAATACAACTATCGTTATATGCTATTGTCACTTTTCCATTTGGGACTTGACTCCACCAACAAAAAGTGTTGTGGCCGGTAGTTCAATTAATTAAATGAGTTCACATCTGGTGGTAAATTCATCAATCACACTAATGATGGTTGAGCATAAATTAATTTTGTTGATCATATCATACCTAATACCGAAATCCACACTCTTCCACTTTTTTTTTTTCTTTTTCCAAAGCATTAGATGAGCGATGCACGTACAAGTACATCGTTATTCTGCAACTTAATGGATTATTTTCTTTAAAGTTTTTACTAAAAGAAAAATATATATTCACTTAAACTAACTTTTGGAAATTATTAACCTGCTTACGTGCTCTTCAAAGCAATCCTGTCTCTAATGGTATGTTCATATGAAAGAAAATAAAAAAAAGAATACAATTAATCACATACTTTTTTTTCTCATTTAGTTGAAGAGAAAAAAAAATAAATGACTTTTTTCTTTCAATTTTCTCTTCAATTTCAAACCTCTTTTTTTAGATTCATTTCAAACTTATCCTTACTATCACACTTTCTATCCACCGTACGAAACAGATAATAAAAGGTTGAGGCAAATCCCACGAGTGGATGAAGCAAAGCCCGACCAAACAATGCTATCTAAGGCCAAGCATGTCGTAAAGTGAGGCTTAATTTGGACAAAAAAGAAAGAGCACTAGATCTCACAAAATTCAATACCTAGTGTGTGAAGGTCAAGTTCACCAGGTGGAAAAAATTCGATGGTCCATGCCTATTGCCTAATATGGAATTTTCTGAGTGCAACTATAGTTATACATAAGGATTGACAGGCAATAGGCAATAGGCAATAACACACAAAAAGCAAACTATAGGGTAGAAATAACAGTATCAAACAAAAAAATTAAGTAACAATATGATCCAAACGTCACCAATGACAGATAGGGAAAGCTTTTCTATTGAGCTAAATTGCCTTGTTATAAGAGGCTTGAGCCTCAAGTCCAATCCAAAACACTGTACTTACAATAAAAAAGAACTATATTTTGGGAGAGATAAAAGTGATTTGTTTAGTCTAAGTTTAAGATTTGAAATTAAATTTTAAAAACTAAAACCACAAAAACAGAAAACAAGTTACAAATTTTAAAAATTTGAACACTTAAAGTATGTGTTTAAATAAAAGTTACATTCAATGTAACTGACTATCATCTCAGTGAGACAAAACACTTGTTCTTCAGTTTGGTGCATTGGAATGTGTGATTTGTTGTTTGATAAACTTCTAACTGCAATTCAAACACATAGTTAAAACTTATAACCAAACAAGTCTTATAGCATGTTTAAGAATTCGTTGGATTTGACATCGAATGTACGCTAGCCAGCAGGTATGCCCCTTTGATTCTATGTTCATTCGCTGGATCTGCCTTGGAATGCGCACTACATAAAAAAAACTTGGAAAACAAATATATACATTCAAAATCAGTTAACACAATAAACCGGAACAATCAAGAAAAAAATTCACAAAATAAAGCTCTAAATACACTTAGTAATATTCTTATGTAAATAGTACACCTTAAAATTATTAGAAAAGAGTTACTTAACTTGGTAAAGTACGTTAGACTTTGAATGGCAGACCTAACAAAGGACAAGCATAGAGAGAGCAAGGTATGATGTGATCGTGTGGAGGGTAAGGCTATGATAAGTGTAAGGCTGTGTTTCGGGAGGAGGGGCCTCCAAAGGCTGGTCTCCAAACTGCACCCAAAGAACGGACCATAAAAGGACTTCTCATGTGGATCTGATTCATTTGTTTCCCATTAAACATATCATTCATATTTCTTATGTTATTGACCGACACAATCAAGAGGGTTAAATTAGTTCTAATGATACGATGAAAGAGAAATATAAAATTAAATTTAGAAGAAACTGAAATACAAATAGTGCAGACAATTCAAATAGCATTTGTGCTAATAGATATAAAGTTGGTTTAGTGATAAAGAAAGAAAAAAAAAAGAGAAGTTATATATTCAAATATTTCTACTAACCAAAAATTATCATACTAACAACTAACATTTATTTATTGAAGAAAATAACATTTGTGTTAATAGATATTCTAGTTGCGTGACTATTTGAGATTTATCTTTCTTTATTAATTATGTGTCAAATTTTGGCTGGACTCCACTGAACCTTTCTTCACCTCATCCTCAAGCAGTGTGCAAGATATTTCCATCGGTATCGATTCACTTTTTTTGTTGTGTTTTACTTTTGCTTGTTTCTTCATAAGTCACTTCTATCTTGTAGTACTACATTAATTTACTAGACTGTTTTGCATTTAAATTTTTCTTTTCAAATCATTTCAGAATAACAACACGACACAAAATATTCTTGATTTTCGCATTTTGTTTCATTATTTTCCATGTCCTCGTCATTGAATTGCTTTTCACTCTCCACCTTCTTTTTATCTACCATATTGTGGAATAGTTGGAGCCTTCTAAATCAACAGCCAAAGCTTGCGGTCAATGCTCTATATGAATAAATTCCTTCTAATAAGTATTATTTGTGCCATCAAAGTACAATGATTTTGAGATGCATCAATTTCTGCATCAATTTCTTTTATCGACAAATATTAGTTCAATGTTAATTTTATTAATAAGAAGGATTAGACTTGTAATCTTTTTTCTTTTTTTTTTTCTTCTCTATTAACCATCCAATCAACTTTATATTTCTCTTAAGATGATCAATAATAGTTGGATTCATCAAATTTTCAACTAGGATCAAGCTGTTAGCCTTCCAAATTAGAATTAAGTTATGAAGCCAAATGACAAAATCAAGTGAAAGTCATGAATAGTTCTATAGGTTCAGTGGGAGACAATTACAAAATTAAATTTAAACACAAATAATGTAGATAATTAAAAACGATAAAGGAAAAGAGAATTGCACAAACATATTTATCCTAGTTAGCCACATGTTAACTAAGTCTTGTTCCCAAGTAACTATTTGAGAGTTTTTGACTGCCTATGTTCAATTTTACTAGTACAAAGGATTTTTTACATGGATTATTTTTTACTGCTACATGAACTCCAAGGGAGATGTGTAATTAGTCGATATAGAAAGTAACTACTTTTTAAATTGATTCTGAAACTCATATAAAAGGTCTTTTCCTACATTGATGTTTAATTGTTGTAGAAAGTATTGGTTGATTTTGAAGATTCGATCTGTAATTAATTATTTTGAAGATTCACACATATTGAAACTCTGTTTTCTTTTGAGAATGATAAGAAATTATGATAGTGCACTTATTTCTTATCTTATTTACATAGTAGTTTAATGTTTTTTATAGGCAAAACAAATTCATTAATAAACGGTCAAAGCACAAGTTGTGCCACGATTAATTGCTGTAAAGGTGTACAAAAAGATCAAAGAGCAAATAATTATGTATGTTTAGCTATTTGCTCTTTGATAAACAGTCAAAGCACAGGTTGTGCATTGTAAGAATACTGTCTAGTATATATTAAATGAAGATTTCAGGCTATTAATTAGTTCTAAGATTAATTATAAGAATCTAATTATAATAGTTTAAATTTGATATAGATTTTTAAAATTTAAAGCATTTTAATTAGATTCTTGTAACTAAATCTTAGAATTTATTAATATCATTAAATCTCTATTTAATTTATATTAGATAGTATCCGTGTAATGTACAAATAAATTTGGATGATAATTTTTTTTATTATATAAAAAATAATATTAACAATTTTATTAATTTTTTATATCAATGAATAAAATTAATTAAAATATCCATGATATAGAATATATTTATAAATGAAAAAATATTAAAAACATAAAATAGTAAAGATAGTTGAATGTGATTTATTTTTAATATAACTATAAAATTAATTTTGATAATATTGTTTACATGAAGTCAAAGAAACTTGTGTAAACAAATAAATTACGTAACAAAATCCTAATAAAATAATAATAAAATTCAATTTATAAAAAATAGCTCATATATTATTCTATTATAATCACTTTTTATGGAATCATTAATGTCCTGTAAAAAAATAAAAAAATAAAAATAAGCGAATGAATCAAAAATTGTATTTTATATGAAAAAATGTCACCGGAGCAACTGTATGTTATATAACATGATTGATTGAATGATAGATGATTATCATTCAAAAATATATTTTATTAAAAAATTAAATTGTCAAAAATATTTTAATGATCCAATTAAATGAAAAATTAAATGATACAATTTCAAAATTCACCTACCAAAACTAAATTTTCAATAAATAGTTACTAATTAAATTTACAAATATTATGTTACTTTTGGCAGACTATTTAGGAGAAAAATTTTCCCATTATTTCTTACTTTATATAGTTAAATTACGTAAATTATATAATCAAATGCTCAATAATAATAATATCATAATTTAAATGCTATATTACACATTATTCTTTTAATTTGATATTCGAAAATTCTTTTTAAACTTGTTAAATGTTACATTACATCTTACTCTTCTAACTCATTAACTCATAGGCCCCCTTTTATATGAGTTTTTTTTCAATACTTTTATTGTCTTTATTTTATAAAATTAGTGTATGTAAATTGTGTTTCATTATTCACAAAGTGCCACTTTGTTACTTTGTTTAAGAGTTGAAGTCAAGATAGTGTATAAATATCATCTTTTCTCAATCTATTAAGGTCATCTCTTACTAAGGATAAAATCATAATGATTTATCTAAGCATATAATACATTAGATATAAAGACCCAAACAATATTTATGAATTTGAGCTCAGAACAGAAAATAATAAATATTTATTATTACCAATTTTTTACAATTTACTTATTATTTTATTTGTATAAATTTTAGGGACATCAATTCATAAGTTTTTATAGTTTAAATATAAAATAATTTTATTTGAAGTATCAATTTGAATGAATCTAATAAAAAAAGTGATATATATATATATATATATATATATATATATATGGAGTTACTAATAGATTCACTAAAAAATTAGAAAGTGTATTTTAGTGGCCTGCATCTTTTCTCTTGGACAAAAAAACCGTTTTTCCTTAATTTACATTATTACTAATTGATGCTTTATGTTAACTTTCATACTAGCAAGAGCCGTGATCCTGGAAGCCAAAATTTATCCTTTCTACTTGGTATTTAATCTGCATGGTAAGCTTGCTAATATCAAGATGAACATTATTAAAAACAGATCCATAATCTTTTATTTAGAAGATAAAGCCAAATTCTCTCAAATTTTAGATTATAGAAACTGATGCTGGCTGATCCAGAGCCTTTTTAGGAGTTGATGTGTAACTGCAAGCAAGCTGTTTTCGTGGGAGAGAGAAAATAGGATTTAAAATTATTTGCATTTTCAAAATATTAAAATTACATTTTCGCCTTTCAATTTATTCACGTTAAAAAAAATGGCTTTTTTGTAAGGAAAAAAAAAAAAAAGAGGTTCAGGCTAGGCTGCTAAAATACATCTTCTAGTTATATATATATATATATATATATATATATATATATATATATATATAAATGGGTGTTTACGCATCAAAACAAACCAATCTTTTATGAGTTGATTCGATTATGTTTGATGGTTTCTTTTGTTAAAAAATATATCAACTAAACTTACTTAACTATTATGTTATATTATTTTAAAAATGAATTTTATTTTTATTAAATCTTGTTTAATAAATTTTAGTTGAAAATTATTATTTTCACTTCTATTTAACATTAATATAAAATGATATTATTAACTCTCTTTGTAACATAATAAGAATTTGTGCATCAATTGATATTTAACATTATTTTTTAACAATATTAGTATATCATTTTTTAACATATGAAAGTAAAACATGCATTTTGATTATACAGCAGTAGAAATGTAACGACCCGTATGCATCCGGTTTATTAGCATTAACTTATGGTTGTTAAGCGCAACAATTATTATAGATAATTGCAAATGGAAGCAGTAAACAAAATGACGTCATCAAACGTCATTAACAACATCAACTGTACATTATATATAGTGAATTCTTATAATATACAATGTTTATACAAAACTGTACATAACCCCTCAGGGTACAAAGCATCAGGCATAATCAAAATAGATGAGCCAACAAGCTCTCAAAAATTATGCCTAAGGTTCACATAGAACCTATCCCTGCACGGGCTTCTTGCCCTGGGATCCACCATCAGCTCCCTGAGCATCACCTGCAAAACATATAATCTCCAACAGGGGTGAGATAACACTCTCAGTAAACTCAGGATCCTTGGAGGTCTTTCCTCCTCCTGGTTCACTTCCATGGCATATAATATCAAAATTGGCATTACACACAATCCAGCCATCATGGCTCCCATAAAACATATCACATGTATATCATAACACAGGTGTAACAATATAATAGATATGCACATATCACATGGTCTAAGAGAGATCATCCACCTAGTGGTACAATCCTCCAGGACTCCATCCAATGCCTAAGGAAGATCATCTGAATAGGTACATTCCCTTAGGACTTAATTCAATGCCTAAGGAAGATCATCTGAGCAGGTACATTCCTTTAGGACCTCATTGGATACCTATGGCAATTCCGAGGGAAGATCATCTGTGACAGGTACATTTCCAACGGAAATCCAAAGTACTATATTCTACTGGCCAGAGAAAACTCATCAATCAACAACGCACCATCACAGTGTATATCATATACATGTTCTCAATAAAATAGTAACACACATTTTCAATACACATGACATACAATAACCATCACTCCTCGAGTGTGGTGGAACACAAGCAAGGGAAACACTCCCAAAAACAAAGAGCTTACCTACTCTCAGCGCTATACCGGCTCTCCCGGCTTCGTGGTCACAACCACCAGCAAGATCACTATCACGCCCTATACAAGGCATAAAACAATCAATCAATAACGGTCCTCAGCCGTTAGAATGAAAGGAAACGTTATTTCTTTCCATTAAAATCTCTCTGTTATCTATCTTAGGGTTATCGGAACTAACCACCTTATAGGCGATTCACAGACCCTCAACAGGATCTATCTTGGTCTAGCCAAGATCTTAGAGTCCCCTTAGACTCTGCATAAGCTCAATGCAATGCCCTAACCAGACCATATTCCAACAATTATCCAACTTGACTAAAACAGTTATTTCAACACATTTTCACCGTTTATTTAGCCTTTTGAACAACTTTTGTAAAAGCACCAAGACTCATATATATCATAATGCCCTCCATTTCATCAACATTCTTCCTACTCATACATATCTCAGAGTCAAAACCAAACTTCATCAGGAGTCATGATTCAAAGTTCAATATTCATCAGAATAACTTCCTCATCATACTTTTCTAAAGAATCCAAGTCTAATTCCAGCCCTAACACAATTTGGTTACTATTCATCTCAAGAACCATTTCACAAATCAATCGGTAAAACTTGAGTTTCTTACCTCTAAACTGTCGAGAAAAGCTGGAGAATCACTTTTCTAAGCTCTGACGTCCATGAATTGCCTTCTTTCTCCTCCAAAACTTAGTTTTACAAAGTTCCCTAGAGAACAGGACTTCTCCGTTTTATGGTTTTTTCTAAGGATTGAAGCTGGAATCTAGCTCATAGAGGGGTTCTAATCAACTTTCTAATTGGGTAGGAAGTGTTTAGATGAAGAATGGAGAAGATATGAAGCTTCTCTGGTCATCAATTGCAGAAAACACAGGGAGGAAGAAGAAGGAAGGGTTTTGGCCCTCCAAAACGCGTGAATGGCCTTTTATACTGGCCCAGAACGTGCTCTGGTGCTGATCGCGCCAGATTCCAAAAAAAACACTTTCTGGAGCACTTTGGTGCTATCCGCGCCAAAATCCAGAGAAAATGTGTTTTTCAGGGCACTACTGGCACTAACCGCGCCATAATTGGCGCTAATCGCGTCACTTGTCAAATCCTGATGCTAACGGCGCCGCTCCTGGTACTAATCGCGCCAAATTACAGTGAAAATTGGCCTTCAGCTACAGTGCCACGCTATCAGCGCCGATAAAATAATAATAATTTTTTTTTTACAAAACTTGGGTTATTATAAGAAAAGTAATAAATTATTTAATACTTATTATTAAGTATCACAATATAAATCAATATAATTATAATATGCAGTTTAGTTTGTTCAACTGGGTTCAATTTTTTATAACAAGATTCAAAAATGAACCAAAATGAAAAAAATATGTATTTTTTATATTTTTATTTTTAAAGGTTTTTTGAATGGTTTTCAAATTTTTTTGGATCGATTTAATGGTTTACAAATGGTTTTGTTTGGTTTTGAACACCAAACAAAATCATTGATTTTCTTGAAATCTAATTATTAATATTAATTACTCATTACTCCTCGAGTAAGTTGATTCTCTCTCTCTCTCTCTCTCTATATATATATATATATATATATATATATCACATTATACTACAATATTATTGTTATCGCTCAAAATTATTGTTGAGTAGTCGATTTGAGGGGACTAAAAGTTAAGATTGTTGCTAAATTATAAGGATAAAGATAAATATATTTAAAGGTATTTTGAATTATTTGAATTTATTATCGTTAAAAGATCACAATTTGACAAACATAGAGCAATGAAGTCAGCCAAGAAAATTCATTGATCATAGGTCCGAAAAACTTGTGATAAATTGTTATTTGATTGTGCTTGAACCCCAATTTTTGTCCCATTTTATCTTATTTTTACTTCATTTTGTTATCAGAGCTTAGAAGTATTTGTTAAGTGTAAATAGTTGAGCAAGAGAAGCTAATAAATTGAGAAAAAAGCCAAAGGAGATAAGAAAAAAGAAAGTTCAGAGCATCGTTAAAGAACATGGCTTGTGCTATACTTGTAGGTCATGCTATTCCAACATGACCATGCTAATTTTTAAAGAAACTGTTCATCAATGTCACACATCCGAGCACAATCATGCTCCTAATAGCACGATCCATGCTACTCTAGAGCCAAAAATCAGAATCAAAGTTATCGCTTTTCGAAAAAGGTCATGTTGTTCTCAACACGGCCCTTGGTGACCTCCACGATGCAGTTTCATTGTCATTAGTAAATAGAAAATTGGAGGCATTTTTAGGTTAGCTTTTACTTATTTTGGAAAAACAAGGGTTTTTGAGTTTTAGAGCCATAATGGGAACATTTGGGGTTTAATCGGTAAAGCTTTTCAATCTCTTTCATTCTCAATGCTATTTTGTATGATGTTTTACTATATTGTGATCATGGTTGGCTAAACCCCTTGAGCTTGGATTATAATGTATTTGTACCTATGTACTTTGATTCCATTTTTAATTGAGTTATTCGATGTTATTTAATTAATTGTATCGTTTTATTATTTTCTCTTTTATATTGGAATTGATCACTCCGATTCATAGTTAATTAAGTGTTAGTGACCATCTACTAGAAATTAACTGACCTGTAATATGATTCATAAAACTTGCATTATCAAATTGGTGGGAATCTCCTTTTTGCTAACCTGTAATTCATCCGTAATCTTAAATTAAATCTCAAATGACTAATTGAGGATTAATTCAGGGGGAAGAGTATTTTAAGACCCTGACCATATGCCAAAAATTTTACGAGGCAAATTGACGATTAATCATTAACTTAGGGTTCTTAATTATAATTGAAATTAGAAAAAAATGGGTACATGCGAATTCATAATCCGAGCTTGTCTTCATTCATACATTTCTTTCTTGGAAAGTATTATTTCTTAGCTTAATTTATATTTTTTTTGACGTAATTGGTAAACAATCTCAAACACAAGATAAAATTCCCAAAATTATTTATTTTATGCAATTTGAATCATTTAAGAATATAATTAGTTTCTAGCATATGATATCCAGACTTTCGAGTCCACGATATTTTTGCGTAGGGTACTGCAACATTATTTTACTCATCAACTTGTAATGATCTAATAGGTAGTTTAAGAGAAAGTGTTAGTGGAAGATAAGTTCAATTGAGCATGCCTTAAAGATAGGAGCAAGAATCAGAGGTGAAGATAAGATTAGTTGAAACCTTTGTAAAATAGCTAAAATTGATAAAATGACAGCCAATTAGTGGCATAATGTGGACAAACACCATCTTAGTTATTTCTTATCTCTTGTATAAATATGTGTTTGAAAAAACTTTAAATAACTATAAAAAAACCAATCAACTAATACAATTATCTTTTTTCAACTATTTTTCTTCAAATTTTGGAATCATGCTGGAGAAAAAGTTAGCCAAAATGCATTCGACTAGTCTTGTTATTTCACGCTACAACAATTATACATTTGATTGATTTAATCATAATTTAATATTAAATTATATCTTTTTATATTTAATATTTTCTTAACTTAAACACATTTAATATAGATTCTAATTTCAAAATTCAACTTACAAATTAATTAATACGTGTTAAATTTAAAATAAAAAATAAGACATTCCTTTATCAGAACATGATACTTATACTCACAATTTCAGTCTGCCTTTTATATAATATATATGATTTTTCAATCAGAGGTTCTCCAGGCCCGAATTAGAAAACCCTACACTCTAACAAAGACATGCACCAAGAGCAATCGACACATGAAAATTCACATATCGAAACCATGATATTTGGAGGCCAATGCTTTGCTAACCATCTGTTATGATTGTCTCCCTGAACACATTCTGGTACCTAACATTCCAAGCCATATTCATGAACCTCCTGATATCACTAATTAATTTTAATTAGCTAGCTTGCACACGGATGACTAGATGTGACTACATGATCCATAACCAATTATTTGCATTTTTTGAATTTTGTTAATAATATTTCAATGGAATTAGCTTGATGGTCCTATATAATTATTCTTATCTCAAATAATTCAAGGTGAAGAATATGTATCTCAAATAACGTATTGTCGTTAGTTGTATGATTAACCTTCTACTTGACATGATGATGTTTATGCATGCACTATAGACGGGTTTGGTGCTTCGGTTCTTCCCTTTGTTATCATATAAATTTTATAGTTTCTACACCATCATGTATTAATTATTGCCTTTTTTCTCCTCTGATAACATGTGTAATCGTCCTATCAAAATTTCAAGTAATGATTCAAGTAGCTGACATCAAAAGGATGAATGGGTTTAGCCGCAGATCTTCAAGTTAATTTTTTGCATCGAAGACATTGAGATCAATTCCACTCCCAATGAATATTGTATATATTTGTCAGTTTCCAGAAGAAAGGGGTGATTTGTGTTGTTTGCGGCATTTAGCGAAGCCATGGTTGAGTGTAGTTGTTACTATTGATTACACAGATAATCAATGTTGATATGTCTTATGTAGTGAAAAGATAGACTAGTAATTTATTTTCTAAACATATTTCTTAAATACTTGACTCAAATTTATTAAATACTACAATTTTTTTTTAGTAGTTTAACTTCTTATTTAGTAATAGAATAAATTTAAAAATTTAGTAGTCTAAATTCTTACTTAGTAATAGGTTTCACTCAGAGTTTTATAATTTTTAATAATTTAATCAATAATAAAAATAAGTTAAAAATATATGTTAGAACTCAGAAAGTATTACCAATAGTGTAATATTAAATGAGAGTGTATTTGAGATTTTTCTTTGTAGCTTAAGTGTACATAGGTTCCAAGCAACCATTTTTTAGATTTTTCTTTATTATGTGTCAAATTTTGGCTTAAAGAGACTCCACTTAGCCTCTCTCCACCTCATCCTAAAGCAATCAATGTATAGAATTGTCTTTGTCTAGTACATTAATTTTTTTAGGTCTTCTAACCAAGTGATGTAAGGGAACTGGTTAAAAAAATAAAAATAAATTATTTTATTGAAAATTATATATGTGGGAGTGCATTTTAAAATCATAGCAAATCTCTTTTTTTTTTTAATTCTATAATTTTTTATCATTTTACTTTCTTAACTAGTACTTTAAAAATATTGGTTAGTATATATTTATCATTTTTTTATGCTTACACTACTAATAATGTGATATTAAATGAGGACATATTTGAAAAAAAAATTAACTAGACTTTGATATTCTAAGATGTCAATTTTTTTGGATAAAAATAATAAAGCTAAAACATTTTAAGATATGGAAATGAGGTATGAAAGTATAGGAACTTAACTAATAGCTAATAAAACATATATTAACATATTAGTTTTATGCATAGAAACAATGCAAGTACACCTCATGCTATTCAACTTATAGAGAGAGAAGCAAGAGAAGAGAAAAAAATTTAAATATAATTGGTGATATGATCTATATGATAAGAAAAGAAATAGAGACAAATAATAAGTATCATTTGAACACACACACATATTTATATTATTGTTCTGTTGTAGTGTACAAAATTGATTTTGGGATACACAAAAATCTATTTGAGTCCTAGAGAGCGATAAAAATATATGATATAATAAGAAGAAAAATAGATAAAAAAAATTAATAAATACTAATTAGGTGTTTAAAAAAATGAAGTATCCACAAATTATTACTACTCTATATATTATTATTATTATTTTATCTATTTTTTTGCTTTTCATAAACTACAATTCATGATATTAGAAATTACTAAGTAGGTCGATCAACATGTATATATATATATATATATATATTTAATTTTTCCTGCATACTATTCTTTTAGTGATTGTTTTTAGACTAAAATACTACGTGTCACATTTTTCTCTTCTTATCTCTGTAGCCTTAGGATGAGTGTATACAGCCCAAAAAGATGTGAGATATGAAGACAACATTTTTCCAATATAAAAAGGTATGGATAGGGATCGAAACCAAGAAAAGTTTTAGTACTGAGAGAAGAGCCAAGCCAAACTGTGTAGTACTTGTTCTCTTCTCACTAGCTTTCCCGTTTGGTTTTGCCTTGCGTCTCTCAGTATGGGTACGAGTTGGAGAAGAGCCTTTTGCACTAGCGACCCAGATAATTCCACAATACGCACAAAACATAGAAACCAAAGTCCTACTCCTTCCCCCAGAAGCTGCGTCAGCCTGGGCTTCCTCTCCACACCATCACTGCACCACCACCAACCCCTCTCTTCAACACCAAAAATTTCAACAATCACAGAACCACCAAATGACAGCCCCAGATTTCAAACCAAAATAACCAATAAGTCAAACCCAAATTCTCCTCTCTCCCCTAAGCTCAACCTCTCCCTCTTCAGAAACAGCTTCAAATTTAGAGTAAGTTACCTTTTCATATTTTCACTCACTCATAATTCTTTCTTTCCTTTTTTATTATTACAACACATTTTTATTCATTATTTCTTATATGTAATAACAGAATAGTTGCGGAATATGTTCGAATAGCGTCAAGACAGGGCAGGGAACGGCCATTTACACTGCAGAGTGCGGTCACGCGTTTCACTTCCCCTGCGTCGTTTCCCATGCACACACCCACGTCTGTCCCGTATGCGACGCCACGTGGAACGACGTGCCGCTTCTGCAAAACGACGCCGTCGTTCACACCGAGAAACAAAATCAACCGAGTCATCACCATCATCATCATCGTTCCGATTCCGTCACCTCCTACGACGACGACGAGCCTCTCCCTTCTCCTCTCACACGCTCCACGCTAATCGCTCCGATCCCCGAAGATGAAGAAAACGACGACGTATCCGAGTTCCCTGGCTTTTTCGTCGATCCAAAGCCTCAAGCCTCGTTTCGACAAAACAACGGTGGTGACTCGAGGAGTGTTCGAGTCAAGTTGATGCCGGAGTGCGCGGTCATATCAGTATCGCAAAGCCACGAAACTCGTGCTTTGGTGTTGAGAGTGAAGGCTCCGCCATCACCGTCGCAGCCGATACGGCAGCGGCGGCCGCCGATGGATCTCGTGACGGTGCTTGACATTAACAACAGCATGAGCGGCGCAAAGCTTCACATGTTAAAGCGCGCGATGCGTTTGGTTATATCGTCACTCGGCGCGGCTGACCGGCTCGCCGTCGTGGCTTCCTCGGCTAATTCCAAACGGTTGTTACCTCTGAGGAGAATGACAGCTCAGGGACAACGCTCGGCGCGGCGAGTCGTGGATCGGCTCGTGTGTGGCCATGGAAACAGCGTTGGTGAAGAAGCGATGCAGAAAGCCGCTAAGGTTCTCGAAGATCGGAGAGAGAGAAACCCTCTCGCTAGGATCTTGCTCTTATCAGACGGTCACGACGAGAACAACAACATAAATCAACGGAGATTCTTAAGCCACATGTCTTCTTCCATCCGGTTCGATTGCGTCGAAGTTCCGGTTCATTCGTCTGGGTTCGAGACGAAAAAAACCGGTTTAATACACGAACCGTTAGAGGATGATTTTGCACAATATATTAACAGGACGTTGAGTGTAACGGTGCATGATTTAAGAATTCAGCTTGGCTTCTCCGCACCGGCTGAAATCCGAGCCGTTTATTCATGCAGTGGGGGACCCACTGCGCTGAGCTCAAACTCGGCTCGGCTTGGTGATTTATACGCTGAAGAGGAGAAGGAGTTGTTGGTGGAGGTTAGAGTGCCCACGTCAGCATCAGGGACCCACCACGTGATGACAGTGCGATGTGTTAAAAAAGACCCTGTGTATGAAGAGTTTGTATACGGTGCGGAACACGCGTTTACGGTGGTGCCACCAAAGAGTATTGCACTTTGTGGCGGTAGGGTGGAGCGGCTGAGGAATGTGTTTATAACGAGCCGAGCTGTAGCCGAGTCACGGAGGCTGGCGAAGCACAACGAGTTTTCGAGTGCTCATCATTTGCTCGCTTCCGCTCGGGTGCTTCTGGCTCAATTTGGCTCGGCTGAGGAATACGTGCGTGGCTTGGAAGCCGAGCTAATCGAGCTTCAGTGGCGGAAGCAGCAGCAGCAACGGGTTGAGAGGGAGGTGAGGTTGGTGGATGAGAGTAGTGAGGTTTTAACGCCAACGTCGGCTTGGAGAGCCGCTGAGAAGCTGGCTAAGATGGCTAGGATGAAGAAGACGTTGAACAAAGTTAGCGACTTACACGGCTTCGAGAATGCTAGGTTTTAATAATATGCTTGGTTGTATTTGTATTAAAAAAATAAAAATGTGGATTCCAGAAAATGTATAAAATAAAAGTGTGGAACAGTAGTTACCAGTTAAAGATAGGGTGCTGAATGGAATGGGGACAAGTAGGTAAAAGAGGGTGGTGTCCACCTTTTCTTCATGCATAGGAAGATTACTAGCTAGAAGAAATTAAGGGTGAAGAATGTTTGTGTGTATAATACTGTAGAGCAAGTTTATGTTAAGATTTTTTAATTGCACGGATCAACACAAAAGTATTTGGTTAATCTTCATTAATCGATTTTAATTATCTTATACAGTTTGTATTTCCATTTTTCGTGCAATATAGTAGTACTCAGACATAGTATGATTAGTAATGGGGAAATAACATCCCTTATGGGATTTATTTGCCTTTTGTCTTGGTTTTTGAATTTCAACCAATCCCTTCTGAATATCAGAATTCAAACGATGCATGCACCCAGAAATTCTCCAACTAGCAACACTCAGATGTCGGCATGTTGATTTTAGGGTGGAGATTTTATGATATGAAATATGAATGACAAAATTGTAAATGTTGCAACAAATTAAATAATGTTTTCTGTTCTTCCCCATTTTTTATTTATTATTATAGTAGTAAATCGTAGTAATAATAAGTTTGGCTTTTGAATTGGAGAATTGAACATTTTGTCTAGTGGGTAATAAGTGGGGCTAATGATTAAGGATCGGACCAGAAACGCGAGTAAAAAGCTTAAAATGATCTTTTGGTTGAATGATATGGCAGAGGACAGCACATAACATAGAGTGGGTTGGACGAATAATGATGAACAAATGATTACATTGAATAATAATAATAATTGGATGCCTTTCCAATCTTTTATTTAAATATCTTATCTTTTCGTTTTGCGATTAAATCATTAAAAATATATTATAGTCTGTTTGGATATAAATAAAAAAAATATTTTTGAGAGTTTTTATATTAAAAAAATATTATATTTTTAATAAAGAAACTCTTAAAAGTATTTCTAATTTATATTTAAACATTTTCTTTCTTTCCTAACTATGATAAGAGGAAAAACGATTTTTTTTTATCTTTGGTAAACAAAATTTCCCTACAACAAGTTTAGGAAAAAAGATTTTTTTTTATCTTTGGAAAACAAAATTCCCCTACAACAAGTTTAACATGCGATTCTAAAGGGGTGTATCATGTTCAATCAAATCACAAGTAGTTTATGTGTATTTTGATTGTTAAAGGTGGAAAGAGAATAATTGATCCAAGTTAAAATGTGTGTATGGATTAACATTTTTTATTTACATAATTAAATTTTTATGTTAAGATGTACTAAAAACAATTAAAAAAAATTTGTGATTCACATTTGAGTTGTGTCATGTGTGGATAGAAATCCAAATATGTTATAAGTGTGTTTAGAAAAAATTAAAACATAAATCATATCTTATCTTTTTACACGTAACAATTGTTTTTAGCAAAAACTACTTAAACATACTTGAATTGAACATGAATTCACTTGAATAAAATACGTAAATGCTATAAAGTGATTCCAAACATGGACCAACATCAAGTCTTTTACTTCCTTAAAAAATCTATTTATCTCAATTTAACTTCTTAATAAGAAAGTCACGAATAATTATGTAAGATTTTTTTATAGATAAAATTATGTAAGATTTATTCCAGTCCTTTCATCTAATAAATAAAAGAACTAAAGTGTCTTATAGTTTCTCTAAAACCAAATAGATATGCTTTAAACTTTAAAGGATATAGAATATCTTAAATAAAAGATATAAAATATAATAATAGTTTATTTAAGTTGTTTTTAGAATTTGATTTAAATTAATAATTGAAATTTTAACAACTTCACAATTTATTATTTCTGTATGTATTTTATCTAAATCTCACCTATTGTTTTTCTAACTAATGATTGTAATTATATTTTATCATTTGAAATACACTCCTTTACAAAATCCACATATCCTTTGTAAGAGATCAAAGTTTTTTTAAGGAACAATTTAGGCATGTACCCTAGTAAACCCTAGTATTTTATATCTTACCCAAATATTTCTTCAGGTAAAGGCGTAAAGCGATTGAAATTGAACACCATCTTTTTTGGTTCATTGTAGGACTTTTGTTGTCATGTACCTCAAGTGGGAAGCCGCAATCTCACTCACAAAAATCACATGCATTAGATTGATATATGATCCAAGAACACGAAGCTTTGGGGGGGCCTTGGGAGTGGTAATAAATGCGATGTTTGATTTGTGACAATTCAATTCAATTGGTTCTCTTTGAACAGCCTCTGTCAGCTATCTTTGACAACTAGCTAGCTAATAATTTTCAACTTATTCATGTGCACGTTTGTACAATTGTACGCATCGGCAAAAATAAGATATATAGGATTCATTCGATAGACAAGAAAAAAAATAAGATATTCAAATTAAAATAAATTCTGAAAATGTATGTCTCATATCATTTTATTATTTATTTCTCTTTTTTTTATACTTTTTATGGAAATTAACACACCCATAATCTTTGATAATAAATATAGAAAAGTTAGATCGTGATAATAAGAGGGATCATGTTTCTGGAAATTTGGAACCCAGCATAGCAAGTGTCTCAGTTGTCCAATCCATCAATATCTACCTTCGTCCTCCTACCATGTGTTGTTGCTATGATTATTTCTTGGATAAATTTCTCTAAGGTGTGAAGTCATAATAAATTAGTTTTTAAAAAATAAAAAATTTAAATTTAATTATTACATTCATAAAAATGTAATAAATTGGTGTTTTATTTAATTTTGAGATAATTTTATTATTAAGTTATAATATTTAAAGATTAATAAAAAAAATAACTTATATTTTTATTATTAATTTTATATTATTATAAAATTTAAAAATTAATTTATTATTAAATTATTTATAAAATCAATTTATCGCATTTTTTATATTTCAAAATAAATTTCAAAATTTTCATCTAAGACTAATTTATTATATTTTATATTTTTAAAAATCAAAATAGATATTTATTTATTTTCTTTATTGTGCTAACGAGGAAACTCACTCTCCTCTGCTAGCTGGCTACCGCTCTGCAAAAGTACTCTAATTGCCCTAAGTCTGAGTGGTTGCCAGTTTTGTTCATGCTCAAAATAAATTAGACTTAACATATGACTTAAGTAATTGGTAATTTAGACATTTTTAACTCGATTAGTTAAACAAGTGCGTAAGCTGTTAAATTTTTTTAGTACTTTCAATTACGAATAAAAAAACTTTAAACATTTACATAAGTAATAAAAGTTCAATCTCTAATTATATAAATAGAGTAGGACTTTTAGGTTGAGTAGTTATCTTGACCATTATTCTCCATTTTAGAGGGATTAATCCATAAAAGTTCAATCTCTTACTATTATGATTATTATTGTCATCACTATCATGGTCGTTCTCATGATCAAAGTTGTCAATTGCCACCAACATGATCGTCGCTTGCAGCAATGGTGGTAGTTATAATAACGATCTTGATTTAAATTAAGTCTTTAAATTTAAATGATCGCCACCAATATATATCTTATAGAGATTTTATATTTAAATGATTTTTAGTTTAAATTTAAAATATTTTAATATTGGTAATTCATTTTAGAACTAAAACATAAAAAAAATTCCAATAAAAAAATTAAAACAAAAGAAAGAATTTAAAAGTAACACCCCTACATTTTACCGTCATTAAGTATCATTATAAAATATAAAAAATGAGAATAATTTGAATATCACATAGTCATAAATACAACTCAAGACATCAAAATCAAAATAAGAGACAATAAGTTCATACAAAAATAAAAAACACATTCTCACTATCTAACCTATATTAGCAAAAATCCATTGTATCACTAATGACTGTTTAGAGTTTTCATATATTCAAGAGCTTTCAAACCTATAAACATAATTAACCGTAAGAGAAAAAAAATATAAGGACTTGTATTCAAGAAAAAATAATTATAGAACCAAAGCTAAATGAAATTACTAACTGAGATTTCATCCTCCAAAATACAAATTAGAATATAGAACATATTAAATTTTAGTCCAAATAATCAGCGGTTTCCGAATTGTCCAGCTAACCCCTCCTCTCCTCCACCCCACCAAAAAAAAAAAAAAAAAACTAGTGTTTATAGGTGACAACAGCAATTTTCCTAAACGCACCTCCACTTTATACAGAAACCTGTGAAGCAACAAGATGAAAGTTATAAACCAATGGCCACAAGAAAACAAAGAAATTAAGAGTAGACTACCTACCATAAAAGTTACATCCAAGGATAAAACTTATATACAGTTATCAAGGTGCTTTTATTGTTGTTCTCCAATTAAAAATTAGAATTTTATCTTGCTAATTAGCATATTTGCATAATTGCACCCATGGAACAACATCTAAGTTTTGTCTTATATCCAAATTCAAATTAATACAGTTTAGAAATTATCCAACTTGGGAAAAAAACAGATAGCAGGAGTGAGAAACCTTTAAACCGTACGTAGGATGAAGTTTCTTCAAGATCATTTATTGGGTAATATACTATTCCAAAGACCCTCTGAACACCATCAATCATTGCAGTGGCCGATCGAGTCTAACAATTTTTTTTTTTTGGAGCGACCAAAATAGCAAATTATAATGTATATTTTTTTTTTTAAAATCAAATGTTAATTATTAATTTATTTTATTTTTATTTTTTTTTAGGAAAAGGGAGTTGAACCATCACCTTTTCCTCTCCTCCTTTTCTTTTAAGTACCATACCAACCTTGTAACTATAATGATACTATAATAGTATTATTTTAATATTGATTCTTTTCTTTGGTAATAAATATTTTTTCTACTTTTTTTTTAAAAAAAAAAACTTGATATAATATTAATCTAAACGTGAGCAAAGGCGCACCAGCAGTACATAGGAATCCTGGAGTTGGGAGAGACAGGCAGCAAGGCAGTCTCTCTTGACGGAGGAAATCAGTGACTTAAAATATGACTAATATGCTTACCAACTCATTTTATAATATTTATCAAAAAGAAACTCAAAGAAAACAAATGCTAATAAAGATTTAATTTAACAAAGTGGAGATGGATATGTTAAATCAAAATGTGATTCATAATGTTATTATTTTATTAAGAAAAAAAAACTTCTTATTGTTTATAGGAGTTGCGTATATACTCACATATTTTTCTATTGTATATGTGCTTGTGGATAGAGCCCCATCGTCCTTCACAACAAAAGGGAGGTTTTTTTTTTTTTTTTTTTTTAATTTTTACTATTGAATTATCGATTATTGATGATCATATTCAAATCTTACTAGGATATTTATTTGAGTATAACATTTCAAATCGAAAACAAAATCATACCCATAAGAATTGAAAATTGAAATCAGGTAATATTTTCATTTATTTATAGGCTATCGCAAAAATAAAATTATTTTAAATTTAAATTTTATAAACGTGCAATGTAATTGAATAAGCATTTAATTCTTTCAAATTCTTTACTATTATTTTACTCTAGCAGATACAACGAAGTGGTTTAGATTTATGATATGTTTGATTGGATGGAAGAAAAATAGAGAATGAAGGAAATATTTAAAATTTAAATTGAAAAGAAAATGACAGAAAGAAAAAATTTAAATTTTGTATCTTTAAAAATAATTTTTTCTTTCATTTTATCTATAAACAAACATAAGAAAATACTTAGTTAATCATGTTTTCTTTCCTCTCTATTTTCTTTCTTCTCATTTTTTCTTCTACCAAACAAACCTTTAAAGTTGCACAAATCTGTATCTTCTAATTCGTGGAGTATGTGACGATCCACCAAATGGATTACATAAATCAACATGAAGGACCATGTTCGAAAATGTGTAGTTACATGAGGGGTTAAAAAGAGTAACTATAACACGGTAAAAACTGACTTACTGGGAAAGAATTGAGGGAGAAAAGGATTCCAAAAAAACAATAGAGATAAAAGATGGCTAATTATACTTTAATATTATTTGAAACCATGCTTGTTGTTTTGAAATTTGAATCTACCTTAATGTCTACTTGCATTTCTGATATCTTGTAAGGCAAGTCTCTTCTCTCATCATAACACCACATAATTTTTATTTGTATAATTCAGATTTTTCATGTAGGATAAAATTGAAATTATTATTTCTCAGGGTCTCGGTTCACCAGTATTTGACAAACTTGAAGCTGAGCTGGCTAAAGCTGTTATGTCATTGCCTGCAACCAAGGGCTTTCAGTTTGGTGGTGGGTTTGCAGGTACTAAAACGTATTTGTCTGAGTGCCCTTGTCTTATGATTTTGACTGACTAAACAAGGATCAATTGAACAATGTTATTTTCTTGATCACTTGTGTTTGAGGTGTTTTCTGATGACTTAGTGAAATCATTATAGGCACCTTTTTGAGTGGGAGTGAACACAATGATGACTTCTATATAGATGAACATGGATACACAAGAACAAGAATAAGAACAGAATCAAGAAAGAGCTCTCAGTCAGTCACTTAGAGAGAGAAAGTTAGAGAGAGTCTGCTAGGGTTTCCACCTCCTCCTTCCCTTGGGTGTTTCCCTGTAGCTTTGGCTATCGGATTGGAGGTAGATGGTGACCCCGTAGTGCTTCTGTAGCTCCTTTCTCCCTTCGTGTGTGAATATAGGGCTGCTGCTATTCTTGAATCCGAGCTGCTTGGGTACTTCGGATTTGTCGCGGGTGTAGGTGGAACGGAACCATACTACCTTTGGATTTGTTGATGGCAGGCGATGTCGATTCACCTCCTGAATGCTGAAGTCAACAATTGGTAGTGGAGTGGGCGGTGCTTTAGCGTAGCTAGTGCTGGCACGTGGAAGCCTTGTCGGCCACTTTAGAGACCGTCTTCCATCCGGATACAGAGGATCTTTTAGCATTCTTAGTGTCTCCCTAAGTCACCAAAGGTTTACTGAAGGTTCTCCTGTTATTGACGAAGGGCTTGGGTTCCCTTTTGTTGGCCTTCCCGGCCAATGGGGCCTTTCCCTAGGAGGCGGTGGAGTCCCTGCAGTTCTGGTGACCGTTGAAGACCTAGAAGCTGCTACTGGGTTTAAGGCGAGGTGTGCTTCCAGAAGGTGTCTAACCGTGGCCACCAGAAGGGTTCAAGTGCGATTCTGAAGACCCCTTGGGAGTGCTCTTGTCCGTTTGGAGTGTTGCTGGAAGTCTTGGCTGTTTTGCTTTTTGTATTATTCAATTCCTTTGTAATCGTTTGAATTGGTGCTTCTATGTAAAAGCTTCGTTTGATTATTTGTCTGTGTATTCTGTGACTTTCTGTGTAATTTGCGTTGGGGAGTTTATCTCGGCTTCTCTGTTTGGTCTCTCCTTCTCTTACAAGAACAGTTCCTGTCCTGTTCTTGCTCTTTTGTTTGGGGGGGTGAGGGGCAGAACCTTTTGAGGTCTTCCCATGTCCGTTGGCTGGAGATATAGGGAAGACCAAAAAGAAAGGTGCAGGTGCCAAAGGGGATGCGTCGGCTTCTCGTGCACAGAAAGTGTTTGAGGAATTGTCTGCATCGGGTTCTCGTGACACTATCGAGACTCCAAGCCCTGTTGCACCCCAGGTGTTCGAGGAAATGCCGAAGAGAAGAGGGGATGGCACTATTGTGGGTGTTGCTCTTGAGAAAGTTGCTGCGGGCCAAGTGCTCGAGGATATGTCTGAAAGAAGGATGGCCAGGAAAAAGAAGTCGGGTAAGATGGTCTTGGACCAGGAGGGTGTGGATTCTCTGGTTGACTGTGGCTCACATGACACCATTGAAGACCCGGATGCTGAAGCACCCCAAGCGGTTGACATTGAGCCCGAGATGGAGCTAGACAATGGTGACCCTGTAACTGCATCAGTCTCGGGTGCTCACAAGGCGTTTGAGGATATGCCTGAAAGAACCAAGACGGAGTCTTTCTCCCAAAGTGGGTCTCTCACCTTGGGGAATGAGGACACCAAGTCATTCACCTTGGAAGATGATTATTCTTCATCGATTGGGAATGATGAGGGGAACCTTGGAACGGAGGATGCTGGCCCCTCTGCTCAGGCTCCTATGAAACCCAGCTGGTCTAGCCTCTTTGAGAATAGTAGGGCTCCTGCTGAGGGGCTGAGACTGGTCATGAAGCCGGAATGCGTTGGCAAGGAAATCCAACTCACTGAAGAGGATTGTGTGCCTCTACAGAAAGCCTGTGGATATTGTGCTATAGGGTACGTGGCGGGGAGGTTTCCGGGGAAGAAAGCTCTTCTTGAGGAATGTAACAAATGGGGGGTTCAATTCAAGTTCTCAACACACCCCAATGGGTGGCTGATTTTCACCTTCAATTCCAATGAGGACCTGGAAACAGTGCTCTTTGGCGGTCCTTATTTCGTGTTCCAGAGGCCCCTCCTGTTGAAGAAAATGCCAGAGTTTTTTGCTTTTGGCAATGAAGAAATTAGCAGGGTTCCAGTTTGGGTCAAATTGCACAATCTCCCCTTGAGACTATGGTCGCAGTCTGCTTTGAGCAAAATCCTTTCCTCTGTGGGGAACCCTATCAAGACAGGCAGAGTGACTAAGGAGTTCAGTTCGTTTGCTTTTGCCCGGGTGCTTGTGGAAGTGGATGTCTCTAAACCGTTGGTTAGGAGGGTGAAGTTCAGTTTGCCGGATGGCTCTCCCTTTGAGCAACTGATAGAGTATGAAAACAGACCCAAATTCTGCTCTGGGTGCAATATGATTGGCCACACAACCAACAATTGTACCTACAAGCAACCAAGAGGGGTAGTCAAGGCCAATACCAAGGAACAGGAAACAACAGCAGGCAACAGGGACCAAACTAGGGGGCAGCTGTTGCCTTTGAGGAGAATGGTAATTGGGAGGAGCAAGAGGATGTTGTGGATGACCCTAATTTTCCCTTGGAAACCACCCAGGCCAAGCAGTTGGAAAATCAGTTGGACCTTGTTGAAGGGGAGGGTAATCCTGAAGGGGATGATATCCAGGCCCAGCCTTGCTCTAAAAAGGAGGAAGTGGCTCAGAATATTGATATCACGGCCAGAAAGAGGAAAGACAAAACCCCTTTGCAAACAGATGATGTGCTTGACCATAAGGCCAAAGCTGTTGATGTGGAACAGAACCTAGAGGGCGACCAAGTTATTCCTGATGAGGAGATGGCATTTATCAACAGAAAAACCAAGAACAGGAAGAAGGGAGCATCTCAACCTGCAGATGGCAAAAATACAGATTACCAACAGAAGAGAGACACAGGAAGGACTAAGAATAATCATCATAATTTTGCTGGGAAGGAAACTTTCCGCAAATATCAATGATTATCTCGTCCTGGAATGTGCGGGCTTCCATTTGCCCCTGAAGCACCTTGCGGTGCAGAGATTTTTGCAGAATAAAGAGATTGATGTTGTGGCCCTCTTGGAGACTAAGCTCAACAATTCAGTTATGATTTCCCTCATGCGTAAGAAGTTTTATAAGTGGAAATATGCGCACAATCTGAACCATCACAGTGGAGGGAGAATTCTTTTAATGTGGCAGAATGACAGAGTTGACATGGACATTGTGGAATCCTCTTCCCAGGCCATCCACTGCAAGCTGCACTGTAAAGTCGCTGGCTCTAGTGTCATGGCTTCTTTTGTTTATGGACTGCATTCCATAACTGACCGTAGACTCCTCTGGAAGTTTCTTAATGATGTTGACAATCAGGGAAACCAACCTTGGGTTATTATTGGGGACCTTAATAGTGTTATGAGCCCGAATAATAGGAAAAATGGGTCTGATATTACGGATTATGAAATGGCAGACCTGAAAGAATGTTGCTCGAATTTGGGATTACAGAATCTAAGAACCTGTGGTGGTGCTTATACTTGGACTAATGGTACTACATGGAGTAGAATTGACAGAGCTTTATGTAACCCGGCTTGGCTAGCTCTGTTTCAATCATCTTTTGTGGCTGTTCAGGATATCCAGTCTATATCTGACCATGCAACTTTGATAGTCTATACCAACCCCCCTTCTTATGGTGGTAAGACTGCCTTCCGATTTAATAATGCTACTGCTGACAGTAGGGAGTTCCTTCCAGCTGTAGAATCAGTTTGGGCTACCAATGTGCAAGGCTGCAAAATGTTCCAAGTTTGTCGCAAGCTCAAGATGTTAAAGTCGGTGCTGAAAAGTATTTATAAAAAAGAGTTCATTGGGCTGTCTAGTAGAATTGATAGTGCTGAGAGGAACTATTTTGATGCCCTGGTGCGTGTGCAGCTTAATCCCCACAAGGACCTTGTTGTTAAAGCTGCGTCTGATAGGGCTTCCATCATTGAGCTCCGGCTGGCAGAGTCTCGTATGCTGGCCCAATTAGCCAAAAACAAGTACCTGGTTGCAGCAGACAGAAGTTCTAAATTCTTCTACTCCCTCATTAATAAGGAGAGAAACGCAAAATTCATTCCAGCTATTTACAAGGATGATGGGAACATGACTACTTCTCAGCAAGCTATTGGGAATGAATTCACTAATTTCTATTCTTCCCTGTTTGGTCATCAACCCATGGCTGAGGTTCCTTCTCTGAGCACTTGTGCTGCTGGAGCTAGGGTCCCTTCTTCCTGTTTTCCCGAGCTTCTTAAGCCTGTCACAGCGGAGGAGATTTGGGGTATTGTCTCGGCTATGGACATTAACAAGTCCCCTGGCCCGGATGGCTACAATGCGCTTTTTTATAAAAAGTCCTGGCCCATTATTGGTGCTGATGTAGTGGAAGCTGTTATGGAGTTTTTTGGGTCAGGGAGGATGCTCAAGCAAATTAATCATACGCTCATTGCTCTCATCCCCAAGACGGATAATGCTGACAGGGTTAATCTTTTTAGACCGATATCTTGCTGCAATCTCATCTACAAGATTATATCTAAAGTCATTGCCAATAGATTGGTGCCTATCCTCTCTCATATCATTGACCCGGCCCAAGCTGCTTTTGTCAAAGCTAGAAGTATGGCTGAGAACGTCTTCCTGGTGCAAGAGCTGATCCGAAAGTACAACAGGAAGAGAAATTCTCCCCGTTGTATGCTGAATATTGATTTACATAAAGCGTATGATTCTATATCCTGGGAGTTTCTGAGATGGATGCTCGATTCTTTGGGGTTTCCGGATGAGTTTATTGGGTGGATTATGGAGTGTGTTTCCACTACTTCGTTCAGCGTTTCAGTCAATGGCAGAATCTACGGGCATTTTCAGGGCAAAAGGGGTTTGCGGCAGGGTGACCCCTTGTCCCCTTATCTGTTTGTGATTTGTATGGAGTATCTGTCCAGAGACTTGAACAGCCTGAAACATAACATGCTCTTCAACTTCCACCCTGCCTGTACTGCGGTGAATCTCACCCATTTGGCGTTCGCGTATGATATCATTCTTTTTGCTAGGGGTGATTATTCTTCGGTGGCTACTATTTTCAAAAAGCTCAACCTCTTTTGTAAGGTTTCTGTTCTGTCCATTAGCCATGGAAAATCAGCTCTCTTCTCCTCTGGGGTGGATGATGCTACGCTGTCTGATCTCTTCTTGTTGACGGGTTTCCAGCCTGGCTCGTTCCTAGTGCGGTATTTGGGCATCCCTTTGCTAGCCTCTAGACTTAATATTTGCCATTATTCTCCTCTCCTCAGCCGCATAGGGAGTTATATTCAGAACTGGCACAGGAAGTCTCTTTCTTATGCGGGTCGCCTTGAGCTTATCAGGGGTGTTGTTGAGCTTATCAGGGGTGTTGTGGGGGGATGACTAATTTCTGGATGGGGCTTTTCCCCTTGCCTGGTGCGATCATTGATCATATTGATGCGCTCTGTCGCAATTTTCTGTGGGGAAAGAATGAGATTGGTAGGAAGAAGCCTCTTGTTGCCTGGAAGATTGTGTGCTCTCCTAAAAGGGAAGGTGGTCTTGGTCTGCATAACTTACAGTATTGGAATTGTGCTCTTCTGGCCAGAATTCTGTGGGATATTAGTTCTAACAAGGAGTCTTTGTGGATTAGATGGACTCACCATTACTACTTGAGGGAAACGTCAGCCTGGCAGTTCTCTTGTGCTAACTCGGATTCGGCCCTCATAAAGAGGCTTTTCCAGATTAGAGATATTATTATTCAGAAGGTGGGGAGTCGTGATGAACCTAGGCTGGAGTTGGCATCTTGGTGGAAGAATGGTAGATTTGACCCCGGTGTAGCTTATGACTTTTTCAAGGTAACCTCTCCTAAAGTTTTTTTGGGAAAAGGTGGTTTGGAACAATAGCATTCCTCCCAAGGAATCGTTCTGTTTATGGCTTGCTTCCAGCAAGAAGCTACTTACTCTTGACCGGGCTCCTTTTCTGAACAAAGGGGTGGTTTGTTGTTTCTGCAAAAGGGAACCGGAGACCAATGATCATTTGTTTTTTAAGTGTAGTGTCATTCTCAGAGTTTGGGCAGACATCAGAGATTGGACCAGATTTCCTACCAGGAGCATCTCCCTTAGTGCCACCCTCAGCAGTTTGATTCATCACCGGGCTACGTCGGGCATTCATGGGAAGACTAGATGTATTGCTTTGGCCACTACTATTTTTTGCATTTGGAGTTACAGGAATTGTATTTTATTTGATAAGCATAGATTTAACATGTATGAGTTGATTGGTAGAATTAAATTTCGCATTCTTAGACTAGCTCACTTAGCACACTTGTAGTAACAAATGTGTAGCTTTTTGTTGGCCGGATTGTATTCCCAGTGTGTCTTGCATTTGTTTTGGCAAGTGTTGTGATTGCCTCTTTTGTTCTCCAGGGTATGTCCTGACCATTTGTAAGTACTTTTGGAATATATATATATATATATATATATATATATATATATATATATATATTTACATATTTTCCAAAAAAAAAAAAGAATAAGAACAAATCGCTCTGGTGGAATAGAGGTATTTGTGCTGTTGTATAATTACTAATTAGTTTTTTTTATTATTATTATGTAATAACGGATTCGAACCCAGTCCCTTATGAAATTATCTTATGTCAATTACCATACGGACTAAGAATGCCAGTATAATTAATAATTAGTTGTTTCTAAATATTTGCTTTGACAGTCACATGTCTATATTTGTTTTACTTATTATCTTTATTGACAATCAGAGTGGAATTTCCAATGGGGAAATCATTAATATGAGAATAGCTTTCATGCCAACATGGACAATTGGAGTAAGTCTAGGTCTAATCTCTTCTCTTTCTGTCTTCATCACTATCTCATTCACCAATCACACACAGATACTAGTCACTCTTTTATGTATTCACTGATATCTTTCACATTGCTTATTCTTATTAGAATATGTAGAAAATATTTTATAATATTTGTATTTCATTACTTTTGGTGAAATTTTAGGGATTTAGGTAGACGCATGGGAAGAGAGACAAAGAGATTGTGAATAATGACATATTACTCAACCCTACTCCCTTATTTTCAACAAATTTATTACTCAAATGATAACACCATGTAATTTGACTAGCATTGAGGAATTGCAACATAAAATGTGAACTTGATTCTTTATCAACTCATTTACGATATGACATTTTATGTTCATGCCAGAACCCAAAATGTTGCCAATATATATGTTTATGCATTATTTTTCGAAAAATAAAGTTTTTATGTTTGCAGAAGAAGCAAAAGACTGACTCGAGATAAAAAAGAAACAAAGTTTATAGCCCGTGGTCGCCATGATCCTTGTGTTGTCTCAAGAGGTTAATAACCCTGTCTTTTTTTAAGAGTGCTGTTTGTATTATCTTCATGTCACTTTTTTTTCTTTTCAAAACTGTCTGATATAATAATTCATCCAATTTGCTCAGAAGACAAGCCTTTAGAACTGTTAACAATGACTTGAATAGCAAGATAATTTGTTACAAGAGTAACATGATAACTTTTAATGTCGAAAGAAAGAAAGCAGAATCTTGTGTATTATGTGTCTTTGCATGATTTTCTACATGATAAAATTTCAAGTTTTCAAGTCCTTTTTCGGCTTGCATTTTTCATCAGTAGAAAAGAAAATTTGTTTTGATTGGGCTTGCAGCTGTACCTATGGTCGAGGCAATGGTAGCTTTGGTTCTTGTGGACCAATTGATGGCACAACATGGGCAGTGTGATCTGTTTCCCTTAAACTCAGTAATCGGGCTTTTTTATCATTTGGTGGCAATTTTACAACTTATGAGATTTTTCTGTTTTCTTTTCTCCAAAATAGAAGTGGCAAACAAAGCCATGACTTTACTTCTTTATCACTATTTTTTCTATGAAGTCGTAAACTTAAGTACAACTTATAAAATTATTCTTTTTTATATATATTTTCCTTATCAATGTCGAAAAAACCCTAGAGACTTTATTTATTTATTTTAATTATATCTTGAAGTTGTGGATGGATCCACGATGTGTTTCTTTCTTTTAATTTTTTTTTATGTATCTTACTTTTTTTATATTGTAGAGTTGTTTTGATTTGATTTTTTGTTCGAAAATGTTTTGTTTTAAAATTTTGTTGAATTTATTTGAAACAATTGTGAATTTTTATTTTGTTTCTAATATTATAAATTATTATTTATTTTCTTTTTTCAAAATGATATAAACAAAAACCTCAAACTATTGCATAAAACTGAAGGACATAATTATAATAATTATTTATTTAAGCAAGTAAATATGTAATATCGTGTGAAATTTTCAATTTAGTGTTGTGGTTAATTTGTATTGCTCATGATATGTTAATGTATTATGTTTTTATTTTTATTTTAACATGTTATTTTATTAATTAGTAAATAATTTATTGTGCTTAATATTTGTTTCGGGATAAATATTAAACTTACACTGGATAAGCCGAGGTAAATATCACCTCACATGCTCTCAGCTAGACACATGACAAACAAATTGAAGATCATAAGTCAGGTATAAACATGTTTTGGGTAAATATGAACTTCACACGTGACACAGGGTCCAGTGCATGACAAACGACTTAAAGATTAAAGTCAGATACAAATCCAGGTAGCTAACCAAAGCAGGAGGCCACATAGGCAAATACTATAAATAGATATCATGTAATCACAACTACCAGACATGACATAAATTTTAATACCACGAGAATTCAAATACCTCTCTCCCTCATTTCTCTCTAAACTTTCTTTAACCTCTCCCTATTTCTCTTATTCTCTCCCGATACTAAGAATATCTTTAGTGATAAATCTTAAATTATGATCTTAGATATTTTTTGGTGGACTTCATAGTACCACGTAAGATTGAAGATCTTTTAAGATCTATGACATTTTTTTCTTTAGTGATAGATCCCAAATTGATATCTTAGATAATTTTAATGACTTCTACATGAACCTCACTTTTAATATTTAAAATTTATTTTAATTAAATTAAATTAATTAAGTATTAATTTTAATTAATAAAGCATGGAAAAAATATATTAATATTAATAAAGCATATAATTAATTTTGAGTAATTAATTTTAACTTTTAATTTCATTTTATTTATTTTTTTCGTCCTATCACATAAATAATCATTTTTTTTAACTCCGTACATATATTCAGGGTTCTTGGCAAAGAACTGAATCTCCACGTGGAGATCTGCATTCCCTTTTTAATGGTGGATTTGCAAAATCCAAATTGCACTTTGTACCCTAAGCCATGACAATATTAAAATCAATTCATTAAATAAAATTAATTAAATTTTTATTGTATAATACTTATTTTACAAACGGAATTTATAAATTTTACAAATATTAAACAAAAACAATTTAAACTAAAACTTACTAAAAATGAACAAAAAATTAAGAAAATAAAAAATATGAAAGTCGTGGACCGAATCAAGACTTCTTTACAATTACAAAATGAATTAATTTATTTTAAAACACATTTTATGACTTCTTTGAGAAACATTTTTTTAAAAGATGGAAAATCATAATTCATAAATCTACTTACAATTTCTTAAAAAAAAAAAAAAAAAAACAAAGACCGAAACAATGAGCAATTAGTATTACGACTTTGGTTTTAAAAAAATTTAAAAAAAATATAAAAGTTCAAAAGTTATAGATTTGAATTTGACTACAATGACAAATTCGTATATGAAACCAACGACTTACCCTTCATCAGGTAATTTTTCAAAATTCACTCCCAATTGGTAATTTCGAAAAAAAAAATGCTCCCAACTGGTAAAAAAATTCCAGTAATTGGAAATGCATAAATCAGTAATTGGCCTTTGATAAAATCTTCCTTTTGGCTAGTGTTTAGTTGACAGTTAATTAAAGTGAACTAATATTAAAAATTGTAAGAAATGTATCAGTTTTTGGTCTGCTTTACAATAAATGAAAGCTTTGGCAACTTTAGCTGGCTGTTCATATTATGCATTATGATTACGATGCCAATTTGTAGTTTTGTATCTTTCCATATACAGATATGTGATGTGTATAGGGAAAGATCAAAGATGCAATCATTATTGTTACTGAATGGTGGAATTTTCATTATTGTGTAGATTGTTAGAGTCCTTCTTTCGCAGGATGCATGTGATATCATGACACGTAGTTGGTTCTGTGTAATCATAAACTATATTTTGTATTTGTCTGTTGCACATCTTGTGTAGTTAATGAATGAATCTTGTTGCTGATTAAAAAAAGAACATAAATCAACATAAATTTCTAGCGAAGTCTTATAGTAGTGTAGCGGTGACAGATTATTCAACTTGTTAAATATATGCTTTGGACACAATATTTTGACAGATTCTTCCACTGTAAGTGCGCACCACATTACATAAATATAATTTAATCATATTTACATAAACGTACTTTTTACCATAGAAACAAAGGAATACTATATGCTTTCACATTGCCAACAATTATGCTATGTATTCTTAGTGAAATGTTTGTTCTTTCTTTATATTTCTAATTGCTCTTTTAAATGAGTATTTTCGGGGTTTTTTTTTTTTTGGAGAGCAATTAGTATTCGAAGAGGAAGGGAATATCATAATTTAAAAAGGATTATTCTTTGATGTTATTTTAGGGGAAGGTGTGTGTTTAACCAACTAGAGGGGTTTGAGTTTCATTTTAGTAGACATTCAGAGAGATTAGTTCAATTTTATCTAAAAAATAAGATTGATCTTCAAGTTTAATGACAATTACTTTCTTAAGTGGTTGAAAAGAATTTTAGTTTTAAGTTTTGATAGTCATTGCCAATTATTATATGTTTCTTCTAAAAATGATCTGCCCGACATGTAAAAGGGAAAGCGCTTTATTCAGAAAGGACACTGCACCATAACTATACATGGATTAAAAATAAGAATTATTTGTGGTATAAGACAATACAACTTCAATCATCTAACAAGGATTTTTTTTACTGTAGCCAATTAAGAACCTTAGAAAAAGAGATATCTAACAATCCTATGGTTAAGATTTTTAATTGAGTCTTCTATCAATGATTTCTAAAAAATTGATTCTAATTCTTGCTTGATCATAAAACTTTACTAATAAAGCATCCATTAATTTCAATTTTTCCCCCTACTAAAATAAGCATTCAAAATATAATCAATTTGAGTTAGATAAATAGGCATCATACAAAGCACCAAATCAATTTAGGAATCGAAATTCAATCAAACCTATGATCAAGCATCATACATCTTATTATTCTTAAATTAAAACATTAATGAAAGAGCACAACTATTTTATAATCTTTCAGTACAAAAGCCCAAATGTTGGATGAACTGCTAATTGGCACCTCAAAGTTCATGAAACCTTTCTTGAAAAGAGTGACAAGATCAAAACAAAAGACCCTTTGGCTTTTAATATTGGTGAATCTAGTCAAAAGAAACCAAAAAACTATGCCAAAAGCCTTAAAGGCTCATATTGGAGAATCAGAAAGCTCAGACGAATGCTCAAGTGGTTCAACACACAATAAGATTAATTTCTCTCATGTCAAGAAAGTTCGAAAATATATTGAAAAAGAAAGGTAAGTACATACATTTTTCCAAAAAGAAGGACGGATTCAAGAATGCCTCAAAGGACGAAAGCAATGATATTATCTACTTCGAGTGTAAAGAGGCCTGGACATATGTAGGTAAAATGTCCAAAACTCAAGAAAATAAGGCACTAAAAGAAAATTAAGAAAAGTCTTCTACACATGGGAAGATCTAGAGAGAAACAACAGTAGCTTAGCTAGGATGATGATAAGAAGTCAAACATCTATTTGATGGCTAACATAGATGAAACACCATGAGGTAAACTCTCTACATCTCTGATTGCAGTTCATCTAAATCTTATGAGTCCATATCAGAAGGTGAAGAAAAAATGCACCATGATGCTCTTCTTAATAATTCTCATATGATCACACTTAAGTATCTCAAATGCAAAGAAAAATACTCAAGAAGAAAAATGAGAAGTTGGTCTTAAGATTAATCTTAGCCAAGCCAGAGCTGTGAAAAAACTAGCATAAAGAACAATAAAAATCAATCTCGGTTTGTATAGAAACTCAGTAGATTATTAACAGGAGACAAATTTTGGGCATATAGATTATTCGTGATAGATACAAAGCTCACCATAATAGTATAGTACATTGTACATAACACCTCTATTTTGCATATAATAATAAACAAATTTTAGGCATAGAGGCAAACGACTATGGAAGAAAACCTTGGAAACACCAGACCTAAAAGTTCAAACAGGGGTTAGGCCAAGTAGACACTGAGACACCACTAATCAATTGAAGTTCTTGGGGACTTTAACTGTTTCAATCATGCAACCAAAGATTGCATGATTCTTAAGCCTAAATAGAGTAAATAAATGAGTGTTATGAATGAAAAATTGGTACAAGATCTCACACACTATGGCTTTTGCTCCACCTTGGCTCGAATCTTCTGCTCCAAAACAGATATTTCAGTCTCAAGGTTGAACATTCTATTCAAAGCATGCATGTTCTCAAGGGTCTCACTTAGACTCCTGCTGTCACTGCCATCACACCTCAAGTGTTGCATTGGCCCATGAAGCAACTTATTCACTATACCCCTGCTAAGATCATCCACAGCTCTTTGTGTCTTCTTGTTGATATCATCACCCATCTTACCTAGGCACTTCTCAAGCTCAGCCAACCTTATTCTTTCAGCATATGCCCTCAACTTTTTAATGGTAGGAACAGTTTCCAACGAGTCCCTCCAAGCCTCAAATTGTTTTGATTCTTCACCAATGATTGCTTGAGCCTCCATAGCTTTTCTTAGCCTATCCTCTTTGTTGGCTGCCACAACCTCCTTAAGGTCATCAACATTGTACACTCTCACAGACTCAAGGTCAGAGAGACATGATCCAACATTCCTAGGAACGGAAATATCGACGAAAAGGCGACGGCCACCAACTTCGTCGGTGGCAGGAGGAAGGTCCTTGACATCATCCTTCAAGAACAACGGATTCTCTGATGCTGTGCTGGTGAAAACCACATCTGCCTCACCAATACATGTGAGCATCTCCGAGAGTGGCTTGTAGATTATCTCAACATCCTTGATTTCTTCGCGGATCGCAGTAACTCTCTCCTCGCTTCTATTGACAACCACCATCTTTGGGCACCCTTTTGCCACCAAATGCTTGATCACAAGCTTTCCCATTTTCCCGGCTCCAATGACCAGCATCCTTGCATTGGCATGTGAGGCTTCAGGTAGCTTCATCAGGGCCAGTTCAACAGCTGCTGAGCTAACAGAAACTGCACCAGCAGCAATGTTTGTCTCAGTTCTAACCCTCTTCCCCACAGTGATTGCATGCTTGAATAGTCCACTAATGTTCCTCCCAAAGCCATTCACTCCTTGTCCAACTTTGACAACCTGCTTCACCTGGGCAAGGATTTGACCTTCTCCCAACACAAGAGAATCAAGACCTGCAGATACTTCAAAAAGGTGCTGCGTTGCATCTTTGTTGTATAGCAGAAACTGATGCTGGCAAAGGTCTGCAACCGGGATCCCGCTTGTCTGCAAACAAGGACGGAACAAGAATGTCCAATATCTGTAAATGCACTAGAAAAATCCATCTGGATAAAAAAAACATGGGAGTAATACCTTAAACTAATCCATCACATTATATAAACCAACATTTTAGTCCATGAATTTATTAAAACTTCAATTCACTTCTCAATAAGTTAAAATCAACCTATGCATTTCATCTTTGATAAAAAGCTTTATCATTTAACTTCTCCAAAAGTTGATTTTAACTTTTGCACAAGTTAATTTTTATTTGTTTTACCTTATTATCTTCTCCTACAAGTGCATAATGAGAAGTTTATCCAAATAAGACCTTAGTCATTGACTTTAAAAAACATCATTCATTGATCCTTAATGTTGGTGGAAAGGGAGTGAAAATAAATTACTGAAATGATTGACACATGTAATTTCATCATTTCAAGGACCAAATTAAATTGGATTTACTCAAGAAACTTGGGAGAAGACTTACTTTGGACATCCATTCGGTGACTTCTTTGACACCACGGTGCTTGGACAGAGCAACAACATATATCTCCATTCTGTTGCAGGTGCTCAGAACAGCTGCTTCCTCAATATGATTCAGACTACAAAGCTCCGCTATGGCTCTTGACCATTCTGCTTCTGGTATGGCAAGTTTTTCACGCATTTCCACAGGTGTACTATGCACACTCAGTCCAATAACCATGATGCTGCTCCTTTCCTTTGTATACCCTGTTCAAATTAATCACTTAAATCAAGTTAATTGCATAAACTATTTAATTCCTATATATATATATATATATATATATATATATAAAAAGATATGTTGTTGATTATTTCATTCGAAAGCTACAAATTACTGTTGAAATCAAAAATATTAAAATGTCATTGTACTTTAACATAAGTTCTGAAAACTACAATCACTTGAATGAAACTAATCAGAAGTTACAAGTTTCACACAATTAGCCAAAGAAAGACAAGTAGACAACAGTTCTATTTTTTAATTTTTCATTTTTCATTTTGATATTTGTTTTGAGAATTGAGATGATTCTAATTATTACATCAAAATAAAGACAATAGTAACTTTTTGTAGAACAATAAGAATGAAAGGGGAAAGAACTAGTCAGTTCAATTCTATATTTGATATATTTTTAAAATGAAATAGAATAGAATATGAGATTAAAAAGACTGCTACATTTTGATTCCCATAAAGAGGATGGAAACAGAGATAGCGTTCATTAGATTGTTAAGACTTAGACCGGTAGTGACATAACATGTGCATTTTTTTCTATTTTTGGTATTTTTACAATATAAGACTAACATTTTAATTCCCATCATCGTATTCAACCCCTCATGTCAAGGAAAGAAAACAAAACCACGTTTTAATAGTAGCAAAAGGATTAAGAGAAAAAAGATTAACCACCCCTACCGTTTAACCACATAATAGTAACATGGTTTAGTTTAAATACTTTTACGTTTTTATAACTAAAAGACTAAAAACAAAAGGTTTGGACGTGACAAGAATCATGAATCAAATTTTGTTTTGTAAATACCAAAAACAAATGTGTGAAAATCAAGGGATTGAATAGAAGTGATCAATGTGCTGAAGTTAAGATTGAATCGTTTGAATAGTATTCGAGTTCGATCTTTGGAGGAAATAATTCTTAGTCAAACTCTACTTATCTCCTGGTCGAATTCCGGATTAGTTAATGTCTCTTTCCCATGATGAACCGGAGGATTAAAACAAAACAAAAATGTGTGAAGGAAAAAAGATATGAGTAAATAGTCTATGTACTAAATGCCTAAATTTTACACTATCATTTAATTATACAGGAATGTGTATAGCATGACCCCATCATATATGGTATATTTGTGGACTTTAACATCCTTAAAAGACTGATGATTTTAATTGATTGATTGCGTAAAGTTTTATATTCACACTACAGAGAAATTAAACTCAACAGATATTTAATCTCTGAAGAATTGAGCTAAGAACAAAGAGTTAGTTACTTACTATCAGCTGCAAAGGTCTTAAGCTGCTCAAGAGCAGAGACACTAGCAGCTTTCTTGGTAGCATCAGCCCCAACATCAGAAGCAGAAGAAGCCTCACAACGAATAGCCCCTCTCTGACTCTGAACAAGTGTCTTTCTGTTTTTGCCAAAACATGATATATGAGTGGTGGTGGTGGCAGCATTGGAGGAACCACATTTCAGCAACAAAGCCTCCAACTTTGCACCCGAGAAGCTGGTTGAAACAGCCATTGAAACTTTGAAGGGAGAATTATATTGGTGACTTTGAAAGCCAATGAAATGGAGAAGAACCCCAGAGAAAGAAGTTAGGTGGAGTTAGTTGATGTGCTTAAACTAAAAAACTAAAACCTCTTTCTTTCTTTCTTAGTGTGTTTTGGTTTTGGTTTTGATTTGGCTTTGGGCCTATGTGGAAATGGTGCAAGAGATGTGGCGGAAGGAAAAGGATTTGGACGGATTTGAAAGAGTGTGATTTCTCTAAGTTCTGATTGGGTGGTGGAGTACACGTTTTATCCACACTCCTTCACCCTCTTTTTTCTTTCTCTATTATCTTATTTGATTTCTCATGTGACCCCACTCTCCTCATGCAAATCAAAGGTGAAAGGTTGTGGTCTTTTAATTTGCGTTAAACGGTGAAAAAGGGTACTTGATGTGTAAAAATAATCTCGTACTAGAATATTAGAATCCAATGTGATTTAAAATTTTGAAATGTAATATTTTTTACATTGATGCAAAATGAAACTTACGTGTTACATGTATTCAATTTGAGGAAATCAACAATTTTTACTTTGGATGGTGTTTATGGTTAATTATAATAACATGATGGATCACATAGTGGTGCAGGAGTTATTGAGAGGGCAAGGGAATGAATATGAAAAATCATTGGGAGAAATCTGAGAGATAGGTACTAAGTTATTAACTAATGAGAGAGAAAAGATAAGGGAAAAACAGATGGGGGCATGGATATGTGGTAGGGATTGGATCCTTGGATTTCAGGGCTGTGTTTGCCACTAATTTCATGAGAAAAATGTGGACTACATCCATGCTTGTATTTCACGCATTAAGAAGATAAATTATGAATCATTTACATTTAATAATAATAACAACAACTAAGAAGATATCCATACTATTACACGCATTAAGTTGGTTTTTATGTATACTTTAAAATTAATTGTATGTATCAAATTATATATTATGTATTATCTTAATTAAGGTTTAGAATTTAAGTTTTGTGAAGAAAAAAAAAGTGATTAAAAGAAGAAAAAAAATCTCATTATAATAGTCATTTAAGTTTTTGAAGGAGATTAATCATTAATAAAATTAATAAATACTTTCTATTAATAGTATGATAATAAAAAACTATTATGTGTGTTTCGAAATAGGGTAAATCATTCTCCAAAATCGTCTACATTGGATCTTCGTCATTCTTGGTTTGTCCGGACGTTAAATTACCTCTGCTGTCCTTGACATAAGTATCTGTCTAAGCAAGGTTGTGGGCTTGTGGCTGCCTCAAGGCCGATGATGCTCATTCTTACATTTAAGTTCCTATTTTTTTTATATTTTTGAAAAAATAATTTTAATTTAAATCATTAAGTGATAAACTTCATATCAAAAAATTAAGTGATAAATTTTATTATATTATTTACAATTAATTTGTTTATAATATTATGCAATTTAAAAATATGTACATACATAAATATTTATGTTGATTATTTAAGAAGTTTTTTTTTTTACTGTTAAGAAGTTTATTATTCATTTAAAAGTTATATGAAAAATTGTTATAAATTTACTTTTACCTCAAAGATAAACAATGACATTGACATGAATCAGGGCCATGCCTACATTTTTTTTTTTATCTTAGGCAAATTTTGTAGATGAGTCTTATCTATTTTTATTTTATTCTTACACTTTTTTGTGTAAAAATTATTAATTAAAATTTAATATTCAACCAATATTTTCACATTTCATTCAATAATAATTTATTCTACTATATCTTACAATATAAATGATCTCAAATTGAATCTAAAAAAATTAATTTTGAATACTTTTTTTACAATGACAACAATTGCAAGTATTATTATTATATTTTATAAACATTAAATGCATATAAGAAGGATTAATTTTTTAATATACTTTAATATTTTTAATACGACATTAATTTTTCTGTTAGTATTTATTTTAATATCTTCAATTTAGGGAGAAAAGTTAAGAACAATAATATTAAATTAATACTCACTAAAACTTAAATTTAGTTTA
>PYAF01003299.1:1793693-1844896 GCA_007407185.1 Glycine tomentella
TAGTTAATATTTCTTGACTATTTTAATTAAGGATTAAAAAAGACCTACGTTAGAGAACTTAATAGCTATTAATTTAGTATATTTTTTTCTTACGGGAAAAAGATAATACCAAACATCTATAGTAACATATAAAATAAGTGCTAATGAAATATACATTATCGATTAAAGTTTAAAACAATAATTTATTTTAAGTAATATTGATCTAAATAGTTTGCATCTAATTTAACTCATTTTTGTATTTTAAATTATTCAAAATATTATTTATAAACTATAATGTTATAAAATAAATAAATTTTTATTTACATAACTCTTTCTGTTATTTTTCAGAACTTAATTAGCTAATAATATCTGTCTCAATAAAAATACTTAATTTTATAAATAGATATATTTTAAATATGCGTAAAAATAGGAATAATCCGTACAAATGCACGGATACCATATTATTTAAGTAAAAAAAACATTGTATATATAATTAGTTGAACTTATTTTGAATTAAGATAGAACTCTTTTTACTGTAAAATAACTTTTGTCATTTGCTATAATTTTTCTGGTCTGAAACTAAATCCAATTGGGCAGGAGGGTTTTGAACAGAAAGCCCAATAGAATTGGCCCACCCTAAATCGCTTATTGGGCTTAGGCGGGCTTCTGTGTGGTAACAACTTAATTTTTCAGTTGAACTAGTAATTAATGGAAACTGCTAGCCAAACCAAATATCAGACCATGAGAAGAAATTGGGAATGTCAATCTCCATATAAGAACTACAATACAATGAAAAAGAAGAATGATGATGAAGATTAATAAATTATTAAGTGACAGGCACTAATATCTATAGGATTGTTGCCAAGGAAAATTAATTTAACTACTAAGTATTTAAAACTTGTAAATAAAATATTTAAATTATAAAAAATATACACATAATTAAGCTAAAAAAATTAATTTCAAATTTTAAAATTAGAGAATTTAATGATGACATATATAATTCTTCAAAGGAAAAGTAATTTCATTAAGTCCTTATTAATTCAGTCTAATCTAAGTTAATAAATAAGAGTGACTTTCTTAATGTTCTAGAATGGTACGTGTGTTTATGTAAGGGTTTTCACATAAGATTTAATTTTAAAATTTATAGATAAAAATGAAAACTTGACAAAAATATTACGTAAATACTATTTTGATAAAATTTGTTTAAATGTTTTTGGTGATTTAAGTAGTAGAGTGGAAAGACACCCCAATACTATCTTTCAAGTGTAGGGCTTTAATCTAATGAAAAGTTGGGACTGTAGGAACAAAGGTATGCCAGGAGTATTATTTCACGAACTCAAAGTATAAGCATTTTTTTCAAATTACTGTTACTCAATTAGTCTCTATATGTCAAGGGATATCTTAGGGTGAGGATTTTCCACCATACAGAAAAAATGACATTTGGGAGATTCAAAATGAAGCCTGAATTTTTGGGTCAAGGGTGGCCAAAAGATGTTTTGAGTAAAAAAAAAAAATAATCACATGCATAATGTGTGGACATATAGATTCCAGACACATCCCGATACATCCCGCATATCTTGACTAAACACATCCAAGCTACGCACATCCCGGATATATAGTTCCCGATACATCCCAGACATCCCGGTCCATATAGATTCCCAGCATTAGCTTGTGTAATCGATTACAGAAACGTTGTAATCGATTAAAACAGACAGCACTTACTTTTTACAACAGACAAGACTTTTGATGTGATCTTGAAAGACTTGAGTTTTAACTCTTGTCATGGGTCCTTCAAAGCGCATCAAAGGAAGTGTTTCACGCTCTCCTTTTAGACCTTTGGTTTGGAATGTACCTCTATCATCATGATCCTTAGATAGTCCTCTATCACTTTTTATTATCTATTTTTTTAAGGATTTTTATTTAAATTTACAGAAGCTGCCCTATTTGTAGGCAATAAGGCTATGGACGTAGTCTAGCTAGGCTAATTTTATAACAATCCTACTAAATATTACATAAATGGCTTTACCTTTCACGTAGTATAAGGTTGGGTAGCTAAAAGTAAACATCTGAGCAAAGAAATGTTATAGGTTACGTAAATTTAATGTTCTACTTTTACTTATAATGCTATCTTGGCTTCTAAGACACAAAGTCGGACCGGCTAGTTGATCACGCACGATATGTATTGCATTGGTCTTAATGACCATAGCAATGTATAAGCTTCCGTATTGCTCATTGCCAGGATCAATATACACATTTTACATTACACATGCACCACACTACTCAGTCCAAATCCAATTCAAATTGTTTCACTTGTTATGAAACTCTTAATACAACATAATTTGCTTCCTTGACTCTATATTACCATTCAAACTTGTATTGCGGATAATTTTGTTGCACCAGTGGGAAGTTGGTAGCATGGCAACAGTTGTGCTTCTGTGTCATGCATGAATATATTGCTAGCCGAGTTTTGTTTTGTGTAACTAAGAAGTATCTGAAGCTTTTATTTAGTCATTATGTTACTAAGCCGGAGATCGAATCCCAAAATTTGATTAAGACTCAAGTGTCGAATCATTTTTATCAATGACTTTTGATATTATTGGAGGTACATCTGGACTAATTTCATTGGATCGATGAGTAAAGTGATACATTTAGACTCACTCTATTACCACAGACCAAATCCAAAAATTTAAGAGAACCACTTATACCAACAACTCTTGATATTAATAGGAGATTTTATGTGATGCTCAAACACAACAGGCCAAGACCCAAATGCCAATTTCGTGTCCTAGTCTTAACTAGCTAGGGGTAATTCAATTCAATTTTATCTGTCAGTTGTCAGAATGTCACTATTCTCGTTAGCGTTTTTGAACATATAAGCATTACCGGTTTGACTGTGAAGCTCCAAAGGTCATGATATTCGTTCAAAGTTGATGTGAATTGCTCATGGAATTTTCCACATTGGTCTGGTCTTGCAAACCCCACTCGCTAAAAAGAAAGGTAGCTGGCCTATACAGCTATCTTTTTTCTGTTAGTATCTTGTCTCCTTTTGGTTTTGGACATGAATTAGTCTTTAGTATCTTTTCATCACATTGATTGGTGTTACAAGTTTTTCTTGGATTTGTTTTTCCTCACTTTTTATGCTTGGAAAAGGTGGTCATTCAATATATCTAAGCCAGATAGTCAAACCGAAACAACAAATGGAAATAGGTCAAATACCAACTATAGGTACACAGTAGGGAAATTTCAAACCCTCCACTAATAACATGTCATGGGGGGAGGCAGTGTGAATATAAATTGGCATGTTCTCTTTGCTTTACTTTTACTTTAATTAAAACAAAGATACTAGATAATCACCATGTATGTTTTAAAAATTAACACTTAGCCTCCCCACATTATTTTCAATATCCCTATCCTCGTGTTTTGCACAAAATTGGTGTACTATAGTTGCCAATCCTTTTCTTGATAAACTATAGCATGCCCCTCTCTTTCCCTTCTTTCAGTCTACCCTATAGTGTCACAAGTGCGGAGCTCATCCATTTATTTCTCTATCACGATCGGTTCTTATCAAGTCTTTCAATTTTAGTTTTGTGCTTCAAGATATTGTAACTTAGCCTATGGTATCATTATTTGTCTCATGTCGAGACAAATTAAGGAAGACATTTGTATGTTAGACTCATGATAACAAATAAATTAAATTTGACCAAACTCTAAACATATATCAATCACTCATGATGGATATTGTGTATTACGTAGTTATACCGAACACTTTATGGCTCAAGTAATTGACATCTGAATGTAATGTTAACTAAGAGTCCTTACGTTTTCTGGACTGATGTGTATAAAATAGTTAGTTCAAGAGTGTCTGATTAGGTTTGGCATTTCAAATAGTGGTGGTTTGGCAAATAAGTCTTTGAAGGCGATGAAAACACCATATTTCAAATAAGGATACACATGTAATCAAGAAAATGCTAGGGTATTCTTGAAATATAAGTAAAACAAAATATATGCATCGCAATCATAATAACAAAATTCAAATAGCAAGTGATTGAAAAAGAAGCACAAAGTGAACAAAAAATGAGTATATACATTGTTTATTTTAAAATAATAATTAGTGAATGTTTTTTGATATATCCTACAATTTGGATTTAAGGTATAATTTATGAAAGTTGACTCTATTTATATACAATATCTTTGTAGTCAATATGTGATCTTTGACACATTTCTTCTTGTTGAGAACTAGACATACAAATGGTTCAATAACACTTAATACTTAATAATGAGTTACTTGGAAAGTTCTATGTCGATTATTATGATGATTTTTTTATATTATCTAAAAAATTAATTTTATACCTAACTCAATCTAAAAAATCTAATTTAATTATGATATTAGAGTTTTTTTTTACTTTTATATATATATACACACTATTTTAACCATATGATTAGTAAATGTTGAATCTCCACCAAGGTAACAACATATGCCAAAATGGATGGATGAGCAGTTCCCTCAATTTGAACCACATCGTTGTTGTTAATTTTTAGACGCAAGAGGGGGTATATGCATACATGCAATTCCAAAACCCTATTCCATGGGCCTAAAGTGAAAGGGTTAAAACTTGTAGACGAATGAAATGAATAGTAGTTCTGTTCCCTACAAACGGTACCAAATGCAATTCCCCCCTCAAAGTTACCTTCTCCTATAGCTTTTTATACGTGTAAGCGCTTTAATGGATGTGGCAGAGAAGAGGATGAAAATGGTCCAGCAGCACCGCACCCGTGCCAGTAAAGTGAAGGGGACCCCCCTTTTTGGAAAAGAATTAAAGCCATTACGGCACTGCTACAATTCATCCTTGTGTGTAGTTGTGTCATATGTGACTACTATATATGCTATACAAATACAATACCACACGATTGGCATCTTTTCAAAGTTGAATAGTGCTTGTACAACCCTAATTTGCTCTGTGATCTTCTTTCTTCGTCCATTGCTTGAATAATATTAATTAATTCATTTGATATATTAGATTTAGAGGTTCTTCTGGTCAGCACGGCATACTAGCATGCCTGGCCTAACATGTCACATTACCAAAGCAACTATAGTTTTCATGTTGTAGATTCTACTAAACCGTGGTATTTGAAATGGAAGAATTAATGTGACACAATTCAAGAATATTGATTATCCGTCAAACCCCTTCTATTTGAAAAATAAAATAATAACACTAAAAGATTTTATGTTTATTTAAGATGAAAAGATCATGATAGTGGTGGTGGACATTCATCCTATTGATTTAAAATGATATATTAGATAAAGATGCATGAGCATGTTATGCTCCTATGTTATTAGACACCTAACCTTAAGAGAGATTGTAGGTATAATTGCTGAGTTTTAAAAACAAGCGCAGTTTTAAAAAATGATTTTTTTAAGAAGCAGATAAAACTTATTTCTTAAAAAACAAAAAATTGTTTTTTTTTATAAAAGCTTGTTTTATTAAAAAAATTAAACAAATAAATCCATGATTTAATAAGAAGAGAAAAAATAGATGTTGAATAGGTGTTTATAATATATGATTAAATTGTCTTCTTTTTCAAGTATTTTAATTGAGGGGATCAATGCACGTTTTAAATAGTCCATTTTATTAATAGAAATTCATTTTGTTGGTTTTTTAAAAAATAGTTTATGTTTTATAAATGATTTTTTTATTATTATCTTTTTATATCTAAAGCTCTGTTTATTTGTCATTGTCCAAGGCAATTAGCATGCTCATACTTTGTAACTGGATTTTTCTCGGAGAGAACACCTTTACCAGTGGCCAAATTTTGTTTGACTTTCAATTGAATCTATCACTAAGTTTTGTCCAACTACAAATATACACTAGAGGTTTTGACTTTTGACACTCCAACCCAACGTGTTAGCTTTTGAGCACGAGGAAAAAGGTCAACAAAGGTTATGGTTAAAAGGAAAAAGATTTGTAGACACCTAAAATTAGTTAATATCTAGAGAGAGAAAAAGCGATAAAAAAAATAAGAAGAGATATATAAACATAATAATAGATATTGATTAATTGTGTATTTTTTAACTATATTATTAATACAAAAATATCGGTAAAATTTTTATTCAAGAGAATCAAAATTTTTGTTTCACTTAGATCAATTACATGTAAGTTAATTGAATGTATATGCAGTGGCAGAATCAAGAATTTTATTGAGAGGGGGCGAACATAAAAAAATTATATCATAAATAAAAGTACTCCGAAGATAATACAAATCTAATATAAAAAAAAACTATTACAGAAATTAAAATCACTTCAAATAAAACCATATGATGCATTTTTATCTATTTTTATCTACGAATCTCAAAACAATAATCATATGTTATTTTCTACATACATCACTAGGTTTATCAACAATAAGGCAAAACTTGGCATTGGTAATTTCTTCCCGTATTGCGTTCTTAACATTTTTAGATAAAACATGAAGAATTTTCTTTTGAATTTTAGGGGAATTATATGATGCATTTTGAGGAGTTTTTTCTAAAACAACTGTTACAACTTCTTGGTTATAGGAAGCTAAAAACTTTACCATCTTAAGAAAATTACCACAGTTAAGTGAATATAAGCTTTCATCGTGACCTCTAAAAGCACATCCTTGAAGAACAAGCCATCTTGTCACATCCACATAAACTTGTAGTCTCAATCGATTAGTTGCAATCTCCTGAAAAGTAAATTTTTCAATCAATATCTCAATATGTTGAGATTGGTTCATAAGATCACTACATGAACTCACAACATTTTTATGCATTGAGATAACATTTTCCCAATATGGCATAGAAAGCACAATTTTCTCCTTCATTAACCTTTTTCCAATTTCTAAATCTCTCAACAACAAATGTATTAAGTCCAAAACGATCACTGTCACATGGTTTACTAAATAAATAACAAGGCAAACAAAATGCAGCATCTTTACTTGGAGAATACTCTAACCAAGATGGAAACAAATCAAACCAAGAACAACAAGAAGAAGAAAGAGAAAAAAAGGGAAAAACAAATGAATAAGGGGATATATGAAACTCTTCTCTTTCATTGATTTACCAAATGAAATAACTTTTTTGACTCATTCTGTTCTCTTGGAATTTGTGTTTCCTTTTTCTCCTTTGTGTCCAGACCTCTCCCTTTTATAGTGTTCTTTCTCCCTCTTCCTCTTTCTTCTTTTCCTTTTTATTATTATTTTTTTTCCGTTTTATCATCTTTCTTTTCTTTTTTTTCTTTTTTTGTTATTTCTCTTTCCCATTTTATTATTATTACATTTTCTTTCCTTTTTTATATATTTTTTTCTCTTTTATGTTTTCTTCCTTTTTATTGTTTTCATATTTTTTTCTTTTTTACTACATTTTTTTATATATATTTTTTTTCCTTTTACCTTTTTTTTAATATTTTTTCTTTCATTTTTATTTTTTTATTAATTTTTTTAGGGGAGCGGTGGCCCACCCTGTTTCCGCCCTTGTGTATATGTGATCACATATAGTAAAAAATCATGCAATGGAAGGGATCACACTATATATCCACAGGCTCCTCCATTGACTCACTATCAATGCGAAGGGAATAAAGGCTTTCGGCCACTCACTTGCTTTGAAGTGATTTGTTGTGTGTGACAAGACATTTGGAGGGAATGGAGCACATAAAATTAATTAAGCCAATTCATTTTGGGAATGCATTAGAAAATTCACATCAAACATGTTCGCTGATTCTTTAATCTTGATGGTTTCTTGACTTTCTTCTTTGATTTAAATCTTTTTGGTTTATTCGGTACCATACCATATGGGGTGCCCTCTACTTCTGTACCTTTTATGCCATCTTTTAATTTTTTGTTACACCTTTCGTGGCTCTATAAAATTTGTGGGAAAATGGCACTTATATAAATGATGCGATTGGTGGATTATTATTATGCTTATGGAATAGTAAATTCAGGGCACGTGTCATTTTCTCAACGATTTGTGGAATAAATCAGCTTCTTTTTTTTTTAGAAGAATAAATCAGCTTCTTATGTACACGACTTTGAATTATATTCGATTCGATTCCAACTAAAATGGGAGAAACATGAAAATTGATGGGTTTGATTTTGATATATAAACAACCTTTGTTATCACCATAATTAGGAAAATATACATTCATATTAGTAGCAACTTTTAGTTCTTAGAATTTGAGTTTTGGTTTAACATAATCTCAAAAGTTAACTCATAAAGAGAGATTTATTGTTTACATATATATTATATTTTGACATTATCATTAACCGATGTTGGACTAAATTTTTTCAAATACATCTTGTCTCGCCCAATATTTTTACTATCTTGAAATTTATGTTTGTCCTAACTTAACCCCAAAATTTAGTTCCTAGTGTGAGGATTATCCCTTACTTATATTATATTTTGGTATTATCACTAATCAATATGGGACTTAGATTTTTCCATTATTTTTACCATTTTAAGAAAGTCCTCCCAAAATAACTTCTCCCCAAACAATGCTTTGGCCCATGCCACCACCTCTATTCGCCAACACACCTACCCGAACCAAGTCACCCACCACCGGTGACCCTTATGCCGAAGTTAGGGGTGTTCGCGGGTGGGTTCGGATCAGTTTTGGCCAAATTTAGGACTCAACCCAATCAAATTTGATCGATTCGGTTCGGTTCGGTTCGATTTTCAGAAGAAAAAAATTGAAACTCAACTCAACCCAACCCGTTCATGAACGGTTCGGTTTAGTTCGGATCACCGGGTTACCCATTTAATTTTTTAAAAAAACTACTATTTTATATCACAATTCTTTCAAATATTTTATACAATTAACACAATATTATAAAATGTATGAAAGTAGTAAAATTGATTCATTTAATACCATCAATATAATATTCTAAAATAGACTTATAATATAAATTAAAACAAAAGATTTTTGAACAAGATTTACTATAATAGTTTAAACCACAACTGTTTCTTACAAATCAAGCTTTGTTATAACCAATTTTGTTGTAACCAGATTTGCTGAAACAAACAAATAAATAAAATATGATTCATTAATATTATAAACATGGTAAACAAAATATGGAAAAAAAAAGGTGAAACAAATAACAATATACCTGAAAGTAATACATTAAAAAGTTTTAAAATAGGGAACACAACTCAAATGTCTAAAATACATGGTCCTAAACAGTTAGCTAAGTGTCATGATTTATTTATATAAAACTGTGGATGGTCAATTTAAGTTAATTGAGAACTTTCTTAATATTGAAAATTATTTCATTTGGTCCAATTTTTGGAAGCAATTGAGAATTTTTTTTAATTATAAAAGTTTGCTATTAAAACTTTTATAACATATGAATATTGTGTTGGTCCCAGATGAACTCAAGAGGGGGGTGAATTGAGTTTTATAAGAATTTATAATTTAAATCAAACTCAATGCAATAATATGGAGATAAGAGATAAAGAAGACACAATCAATTTTAGTGTAGAAAACCCAATTGGGTAAAAAACCACGATATCCAAATTGGATAATCAAACCAATGGATACTCCATTATGATAATTTTGTGTACAAGAGTTCCTAGTATCCTTGTTTCCTAGTCTACCCTTACACAACAATTATCCAACTGGTATCCTTGTTTCCCAACAAAAAGCTCTAGTCTCAATTCAGCAAGAATAGAGACATACTGGTATCCTAGTTTCTAGTTTCTCAGTCAGAAGTTGCATGTCTCAATTCATCAAGAACAGATACAAAACTGATATCTTAGTTTCCTGTCTGCGACCTTTTCCAAAGTCAAGAAGAATAATACAATAAAATAGTTACATTTAAGCTTATGTTCCTTAATCAAATAGGTACCTTTAAATCCTGATGGAGAGTTAAAGAATTAGACTTGTCAAACGCTTCTATATGATCTCACAATAATTCTCTCAATGATGCAAACATAAACTCTAAAACTCTAATATTATTTAGAATGGAATGCATACATGAACACAAAATATGTTTCTATTTATACTAATTTAAAGACATGATTTTAACTAATTTTTGAATGCAATCCTAAATATATTCTATCAAATTATTCAATGCAATCTTAAAGATATTATATTATATTATGTGATGCAATTTTAAAAATATTCTATCATATTTTTTAATGCAATATTAAAAAATATTATATCCTATTTTTGAATGCAATCTTAATTTTTTATTATCTTATTATGCAATGCAATCTTAAAGCAAATATCTTGACAAGATCAATCTTCTAATCTCCTTACATAAAATCTAATGATAAATAAATATATATATATATATAATAAAATTTATATTATTATTACGGGTTAACGGATCGGGTCATCGGATCAACGGATCTGTAAATCTAAACCTGTGACCCAACCCGTACATAAACGTTTTGATCGGTTCGCTTTGATTTTGACCCAAATATATAAATGACCCAACCCAAATAGTTTGTATCAGTTCAAATCAGTTCGAATTCACAGATAACTCGTATCCGTGAACACCCCTAGCCGAAGTCATGTCCCAATTGTTGCAACATATGTGACCTGTCTCTGACTCGTGAATCTCACGTGCACAACCCTTTTTGGCATGTGGCACTTTGTCGATGACCCTTCCCTAAAAAAATTAAGGCATATGGCACTTTGTCTCATGCAAACCTCACCAGCCCTTTGTTTGGCTTCTTTTCACACCGTTTGGCTGGTTTGGCTGTTGTGTGGCTTTATTTTGCTTTGTTTGGTTGACCCATAGTCTAGCGATTGCACCATCGTGCTTCTCTTCCCTCGACTACCTTAATTGGCCTATTTTCGTTGCTTCTAATGCTTTTGCTTTTGTTCTCGTCATCATCGTCGAAGACCACTACGTCGTCCAAGTGCACAGACAACTCAAAACCCTGTCGCACACAACGCCATGCATGACCCCTTTCCGACATGTGAAGTTCACACACGATGCGTGACACATCTCTGGCCAGTGTCACACTAGTATTCTCTATCTCTTCCTCAAGACGTCCCCAATGTACCTTTCTGCTGTTTTTTTCACAAGTGAATAGTACTCGTTGTCATTGTTGAAGCCAACCACTACATGTGCAGCCAGTTCAAAATATCGTCGTACACGACCCACGCAGGACCCTTCTCTGGCACATGAAATTCACGCACACAATGCGTGATGTATCTCCGACGAGCGTCACATTAGTCTCCATTGTCACTGTGGGTCTTCAATGGCCGCCGCTAAGTCATGTTAATATGATGCAAGCACACGACTTGAACCGCTGGACAATAGGCTTAATTTCACTTATTTAATTGGAAGGATATTCAAATGAAAGAGTGAATTTACATGTGATTAAATTTAAAATACAAACATATATTTAACTATGAGCTCAAATATACAATTGTAAGTGGGGTTATTGGATAAGTGAAAGAGGTTGACACTTGATTGTTATGCATGTGGAGGGAACAAACATTTGTCGTGAAAATTATGTCAGATATCCTGTTTTTTCTTCCTTCGCAATCTACCAAAGATCTTTTTTACCGTAAAAATCTAAAATTTGTGCAAGAGCAAGAATAAGCCGTACTAAAAGCAATCTCCTTTGAACATGGCACATAGAACTTGTAGTAATTGATTTTTTTTTTAACATTTTGTAATATTATATATATATATATATATATATACATACATATATAATATTACATTATAAAAAATTCATCATGATAAAATTGTCGCTACAAGGAATCGAATTCTTTTTACCTTCTCACACTGTAGCTATATGAAATGTTTCTTGCTCCCTTGTATCACGAGTCTTGAGTGGTCACATCATAAAATACCCCCGAGGTCGACCCTTCTTGAGATAGTATTATTTTTTTTTACACAAATTAACTCAGCTGGGATGCTAACAGTAAAGGTCACTCTTAAATTTAAATTGATACAAATTGATCTAAATAATTTAAATTAAGCATTTATATATTTGAGTCAAAATCGAATTGAATCGATCAAAATTATTCATGTACGAGTTGGGTTACAGGTTTAAATTTATAAATCCAATCAAAATCGAATCGAACCAATCAAAACTGATCAAATTTTTTAGAGTTGTTGGATTTGACTTTAAATATTGCTAATATTATAACTCCAAGTGTTGGAAATGCAAGTGTTATAACTACTAGTGTTGAAACTTGTTAAGATATTACTTTCAAATACATTGTTATTTGTTTTACCTTATTTTCATATTTATTTTTTCTACCATGTTTATAATATTATAGAGTTGGCACAAACGGTGAGTGCAATTGTTAAAAAAAATTATTTTATATTTTATTTTTTATTAAAATATATATTTGACAAAATTTTTTTGTCTATACATTCAGTTGTTAGACACTGAACAATCCATCACTAGACGACCTAGACATCTCTTATGACACAAATATAAATTTGTGTTAACTATTTTGTTGTGTGTAAGTCAACGAGTTTGATGACTGAAAGCAATACTAGGAGAGACTTATCCATTACTAGATAACTTGTCTACTGGAAGCATGAAGTACTCGTTCAGTCTATCCAAACATCAGTCAAAATGAGCATGTTATTTGAATTATCCATTTATGATATTTTATATGATTTCGTTTAAAAAGGAACATATCTACGTATCTATCTTTTAATTCCTTTTTATATGTCTAACGGACATATTGAGTTATGAATGACAAATATGAAAAGTTTTGATCCTATCAAACAAAAACGCGTAGTATCCGCTTATTTCATGAAGCAAGATCAATCTGCACAATGTTCATATCATTCAATCCCAAAAATTCTCTCCATAATTAGGAGCGTCTCTCTACCTATAAATATGACATTGAGGATTTAAGAATTTTGACAAATGTACATAGAAAGACAAGAGTCATGAATCAAGAAACGAGAGAAAAAAACATTTGTCAAGAAATACACTAAGTTTAAGAGTTCATCCTTTGTAATATACAAAATATTAGTGAGAGATTAGAACTTTATTGTAAATCCACTCTTTGAGAGTTGTAAATAATCTTTGATTTTGTATCAAACTTCTGTTTGTGAAAGTCAAGAGTGACTTGGTAACAAAAGAATACTTAGATGTTGTTAGATTTAGGGGGAGTCTAAGGGGTGTGCCAAAAGTGGCCTTGAGAATATTTGTAAGCCAGAAGTGACAGAAAATAATACTTATTTTAATTAAGTTTGATTAGTGAAACCCTTTACTAGTTAGTAAATGAGAACTAGACGTAGCTCAAGTTGAGTGAACCAGAATAAAACAAAGTATTTTTACTATTCTTTAGCTTATTAAAGTACTTCATTGTCCATTATTAATACATTTTGCACACAAGGTTTTCACTAAAGAACAAACTTTATATTTCATTGGACGACTATTCACTTTTAGTCATTGGACGTAGGTTCTTATAAACTTGTTCATAATAACATCTTCTATTTTGAAAAGGTTTTATATTTTGACTAACATACAATTCAACCCCTCTTCTAATGTGATTTGTTGTATTTCAGTAGTGGTTAAGTGGAGTGCTTGAACTACACCTACTCGAAGTCATCAATCTAATCACAAAAGAAGTTTATGTTTTATTGCACATTTTTGGAAAATCAAATGTAGATAAAATGGATTGGTAAGTTTTTTGGGTTAAAAACTAATGATAGTTGCAATGAATATGAATTTAAGTGAACTATGATTTTGTTTTGTTTTTATATAAAAAAAAAAACTTGCATAATTGTTGTTATTGGATTCTAATTTACTTATTTATAATATTTCAACAATGAGATTTTAATAACTACACCCGGAGATTTTTGTAGTGGTAGTAGGAAAATATTAAAAGATTTGGTGTCTGGAAAAGAAATTTGTCAAGAAGTAATCATATCTATTTACCTTTCTTTTGGTATTAATTTTTTATTAATTAACATTACCTAATAGGTAATATTTATAGATACTTGATTTGGTGGCCTATTTGATGACCTATGAAGTTAGATCAAAATCCAACCACCCAAGTGTTTGGTTCATGCCTACCCATGTTTCAGTGTGTTTTTGTTTCATCTGACACCATTTCATTCAGTTAATTTGACCATTATTTTTACTTGACTTTTTGTTTTTTAAAAATAGTATTAACGTATCTTTTCACTTGGTAGCATTGTGCTCTTGACATAGTTAAACCCCCAACAAAAATGAGAGAATATTATATTCTTTTATGGGTAAAGTTGAATTTTTTACAAAGGTGAGTCAACATCAACATCAACAACACCTTTAACCCAAGTTAATTGGGGTCGGTGGTAGATGAGTCCAATGATAAATCGAAAATGAAACAAAGAAAGAGAAAGAAAGAGGGGAAAAAAGTGGAAATAAGACAAAAGAGAGAAAAAAAAGCTAAAATAAAATAGAGGTAAAAGGAAGAAGGGAGAAAAGAAGAGGAAAAAGAATAAAACAAGGGAACGACTGGAACATAGAACCACTATTAGGTTTAACCCTCCACCAAGCTTATAGTTTTTCTTCACTCTGTCCTAAGACATACCGTCCACCAATCTATATCTCACTCCATTAAGTATTGTTTAACTACCTTTCCCCAAGTAAGTTTCGGTCGACCTCTACCTCTCCGTGTCGAGCTCTTGGTAACAAAATCTTGTTCTTACGGGAGCATCCAGTGACAGTCTCATAATGTGTCCAAATCACTTCAATCTCTGCTCCCTCATCTCTTCACATACCGGTACCACTGATACCTTTTGTCAAATAGCCTTATTTCTTATCTTATCCATCTTCGTATATCCACACATCCACCTTAACATCCTCATATCTGCTACCCCTATTTTATGTTCATGTTGCCTATGTGTTGGCCAGCATTCCGCTCCATATAGCATTGCCGGTCTTACAGTTGTTGTATAGAATTTTCCTTTATTTTAGCCTAAGTGGAATTTTGCGGTCACACAAAAACTTCGATGCACTCCGCCATTTCATCCACCCTGATCTAATTCTATGATTTACATCCTGATCAATCTCACCACCTTTTTGCAACATTGATCCCAAGTATCTAAAAACATCTTTCTTGGGTACCTCTTGATCAAGTAGATGCACTATGTCTTGATCATCATCTCTTACCCGCGAAAACTCGCACTTCATATACTCCATCTTGCTCTTACTTATCATGAATCCTTTAAACTTTAAAGTGTTTTTCCACAATTCCAATTTCCTATTAACACTATCTTTGGTCTCATCAATAAGCAGATATCATCTGCAAAAAGCATATACCACGATATTTCCTCTTGAATATCTTTCGTTAGTTCATCCATCACTAAGGCAAAGAGATAAGGACTAAGAGCTGAACCTTAGTGAACCCCTACCGTGATAGGAAAATACCTTGATGTTCTATTACAAAGGTGAGTAACATCAATAAATTTTCATTGTCATTTTATCCTTACATTTTGATAGTCTAATTTTTTACTTGTGTTTAAATAGATATTCATACCGGTCAATGAGGAAAAGTCCCATTGGTTTTTGGTGTTTGTTGATGTGTCAAAGAAAGAAATTGTTGTCCTTGACTCCCTTTCAACAACATCAAACACAGATGAACGAGAATTCAATGTTAAACTATTAGTAAATATTATCCATTATTATAATGTTTAAAATGACATTAATTCAACCATCATTGTTAATGTACTAAATATTATTTTTTTGTGTAGGCTCGCTATATAGAAAAATTTATGTAGCATGAATCCTTCTACTCATGTTTCTCGACAAAGAGATTGTTAATTAGCAAATATGAAATTGTGCATCTTGAAGGGAGAGGCATAAAGAAGAATGATTTATAAGTTTATTTATTATATTTAGTTTATTGAATATGTACACTAATTAAATTACAAGTTAAAATTTTGTGATGTTATAAAATAGGAATGATTATGGTATTTGGATAACAACTTGAATGACGCAAATGGGTGCAAATGGATACAAGTAATTTAAATTTTTTTTTAGTTAACTATTTTATATTGCTGTTAAAATTTACAGCTATATCCCATTAACAAATGATTGAAAAAATGTTTATAGGTGATAATGGAATAAGAATGTGACTAGCCTTAGATTTGGCTTCGAAGTCTCACAACCTGAATCATAAAAATTGATTAAAAGGTCACTTGAGCGCCTATGTTTTGAGCTGATATAACACTTAAGCAAATTATGTTATAGTGTTTTTTGATGATATTTTTTTGTCTCAAACATTTTATTAGATGCATATTTTAATTTTCTTTAATATTTTGGATATCAATGTTTATTCGTTAATGTTTAATGTCACACTTTGTGAAAATTTCTTATACAATGTTTTTGCTTTTAACATTTATATCTTTTGCTGCACAAATTTTATTAAATATTTTTACACCTTAATTATACTACAATTCCTTTCCACTAATGTATCGGTTAAAGGATATAACAAGTAAAAAAAAAATTGTAGTTGTTATTATTATTTATATTATTAGTATTTATCTATTTATTGTGCATAATATAAAATAATAATATGATATAACATTATAATTATATTTTCAGCTTAAACATATTTTAAGTTATTTCATATATTTTACTTCTTAAATTATATTAGTAAATATTCAGTTTAATTGATATGCATTGTTACTGTAAAAAAAAATATTGGTTAATGATGTAAAAAATCTTTATAATATCAATGTATAGTAGTTTTTTTTTGTTACCAAAGTCTATAGCAATTAATTCCTTAAATATTAGTATTTTTATTAATTAAATATATATTAATTTGTATAAATAAGATTTTAATTTTATTTAATTGATTTTTTATATTATTCCGGAATAGAATTTCTCCTAGAGTTAGAGATCTTCTATTCTATAGTATAAAGTATATTATGTCTTTTACAAATTAATACACATGATATTATATTATTGTTAATATCATTGGTTTGCTCATAGTATTTACCATAATTGATTTAGTTATTATGGGCCAAAATCCTTTTCTTACTCTACATTTTCTTCAGACCTCACACCAATTTCACAAGTTTTGGTTTAATTATTATGGGCCTTGAGTTCCTGAACACACTAGTACGAGGCTTCATTGTCACATGTTTGAGTGTAGATCTGGTTTGATGAATTAATGCTCAAAGGTTCTTTGGTAATTGGTATAGTAATTTAAAATATCTTTAGTTGTAGATCTCAAGTTGAGATCTTAGATTATTTTATGGTAGATTTTATAGTGTCACATAAGATTATCTTTCAAGATTTCTTATATTTTTTTTAAAGATAGATCTCATTTTGAGATTTTAGAAAGAGAGAAAAAGAAAGAAAATTTATTATTAAATATGTAGATTTTAAGGGATCTTTTACAAGAGTTCATCCTCTATGTTGGAGATCTCTTCAACTTCTTTATAGGGAGGTCTAGTGAAGATCAGATCTTGAGTTCAACATCTTACCCTAAATGGAAAAGGAACATATTGCTGCTAAAGATTATTGGTTCATATTGCATTAGTCAATTATATATAGACCTTGTCAATTATATTATATCATATTATTGATTTTATACAAATTTTATTTAATGTGTTGTACTGCTGTCTCTTTTAATAAAGGAGTTATTTGTTTAAATTTTTAAAATATATATTTGTGAAGAAAAAAACATTTTTTAAAACAGGTACTTTTTGAAAATTTGCTGCATAAAAAAAAAGCAGAAAAAATAATAACAATACATAAAAATTAGTATGAGTCAGTCTCATATAAACAGTTATAAGATGGATTAATGTCACAAGTGATCCATCATACATCACATTTTACAATGCTTGCATTAATGTTTGATGAAAAAATTTACTCTAAACTCTCTCTTCCAAATTATTTATTTTTCTCCCTCCCCCTCCTCCATACCATTCACTGACTAGCATCATAACTCGTCACCATTAAAGGCAATTTTTGGCGGCTTTGGCGATGACCCTTTTTTCCCCCTTCCTTTCCTTTTCTCCTTTTCTTTCTTCTTCTCCTTTCTTCACACCACAAAGCTTGTGGCACACAAGTAAACAAAGGTTGAATTTTTCATCGCCATCACCTTTTGTTCCTTCTTCCCAAATCCCAATAAATCATCAACAGAAAAAAGACAATATTCTTAGGCAAAAAACAAGAAAATGAAATTTATTCAAAGAGCTTATAGATGTTCCACGACGACAACGGAGAAGCCATGACGCAAAAAAAGCTCCAACAGACTCGTCACAAAGTTTTTCAACGACCAAAACTAACTTAGGTCATGCCATCACAACGTCGTTTGTGGCTCTAAGGAAAACCTCGACAATATCCAAGGCAATGTCGTCAGCAACAATATTCTAGGGAATTGGTCCACTTCCACTGCTTCTAACATTTGTTCACCTTCGTTGTCGTCATTGTTACTCCTTTGCCCCTCAGCATTTCTTCGTTTGGCGAGGTTGGGTGTTACGATAGTGGTGGGTTTGGTGTTGTGATGTTTCTTGCGTTTTCTAGGTTTGGGATTGTAATGGGTTGGGAGTTCTAAGTTATGATTAAAGAACATGAGGATCGATTAAGGATTTGGGTGATAAACTAAAATTATCATCGTGGTAGTGAAAAACTGCCACAATATTAAAATTAATCATTTTATCACCCACTTAACGGACACCTTAGTGGGCATTAAGGTTCATTTAAAAACATATGAAGAGACTGAACTCATTCATAAACATAAAGGATTAAAATAAGCTTTTTAAAATATAAAAAACTAAATCAGAAATAATACAAAAAGATAAAGGACAAAAATGTAGACAACAGTTTTCATGTTTGTAAAAGATAACCTTATTTTAATATTAGGAATGTGTTTTTTTTATACAATTTAATAAATTGACCATGCAAATGTTGTATTTTAAGGTTTATCGATTTTGCTTGTCAATTTACCATATATAGGAAATTACTCTTTCATTTACACTAAATGCATGAATATTATTTGATAATGCACCCTGGAAGTGAAAAAGCCTTTATGTCCTGTGCGGTGAAAAACCCTAGTTTCTCAAACATAGCCTTGTAGGCGTGGAGTAGTCTTTGATAATGTAGATACCTATAATGTCATAGTTTCGATAGATTTATGCCTTTTACTAAAGAAAGAAATGACTGTGGTCCTTATTTGGTGACAACCTTATAGGTATCTCAAGCATAGCCATATAGGTGCAAAGTAGTAATCTAAACTGCGTTAGATATTGGTTAGAAAGTCTAAGGATAATTTTTGTGAAATTTTAATATGTTGAAATTATAAGATTTATATTTATGGAAAACATGAGTTATTTTTATATTTATGGAAAACATGAGTTATTTGTATCCTTTCTTTTTCTTTTCTTTTTTCAAAGTGAAGCTTATAGAAGGTCTCAGGACAGAGAAGGGGACAAAGAATAAGGTAATGAGAAAGGGACAAAATGTAATTTTAGAAGAATGTTTGGTAAGATATTTTAGTTAATTTTTTTTAATTGAAAAATTGTTTAATTATTAAATAAATGAGTTTTTTTAGTAATTTCTAATTTTTTTTTAGATACTATTTAAATTAATGTTTTTTAAAATATTATCTTCTAACTTTTCATATTTATTTTCTTTTTGTTATTGAACATTTATTATATTTCCTTTTTGATTTTTCTACTTATTGTAAAAATTATTATTTTTACTTTTTTTTTTAAAATATGAGAGGATTTTTTCATTTTTACATTTTTATTATGTATGATGTTGACAGTGATATATAATTAGTTTATGAAAATTTTTTATTTTATAAATAAAAATTCACAAGTGTTTAATATTAATTTAAAACAAATTATATACTATAAAATATATTTTTATCAAGAAAATAAAATTAAAGATGTTTATAAAAACATTACATAATTATGTATATTTATGTAATTTTGTATTTTTAAATATTTTCATATTATTTTATTAACACTTATAATTTAAAAAAATAATTTTTCATCTTTTAGTTAATTTTGTCAAACATGACTTAGATATCAAAATTGTGCATAACTTTTTAATTTTCAATTAGTTTTATCACACATGACCAAGATATCAAAATTGCACACTTAAAGGGAATAGAAAATTATTTAAATATTTAAATTAATAATTAATATTTATCAATATAAAATCTTTTAATACAGTATGAAATCAACTTTGAATATAAGATATCAACTTAACATTACCCAAAAATTAAAAGCGCCACATTAATTTAGTTCTAAGGGTATGTTTTGATACAAGTCATAAATGTTTTTGAGAGTGTCTCTACTGGAAATATAGTACTTTTTCTAATAGAGAAACTCTCAAAAACACTTCTAACCTTATATCCAAATAGACTATAAATATTCAACTTTAATTTGATCGGACTTGATGTATCCAAAAATTGCTTGACTCATGCAAGTTAAGCTTACTAGGAGATGGCCTAATCCGTTATCCCAATTTTTTTTACCATTTTATTATTTTTTTAATCTTTTATGCTTTTATTTATTTGAGGGAGTGTATTGAATTAGGATTTCAAAGATTTTTAAAAGACTTTTTTGTATATAAAAAGTCTTATGATATTCAATTATGATTTTTAAAAAGTATAAAATAAGTCTTGTGATATTTAATTAAGAGTTTTAAGATTTTTTAAGGAAGATAACAAAATCTGAAGGTATTTATTAGGAATTTTTTTATAACTTATAAAATGTCTTTTGGTATTCAAAAATATACAAATTATGATGAATTATTTTTTAAGAAGGATTTCGATAAATTTTATTAGACTTTTTAGTATAAAACATTTATCAAACAATCTCACCCAAACTCTTGAAATTTTGCTAGAATTTTTTCTTTCTTTTCCTATCGGTTATCAAACTTTATTTTCTCTAGTCACACATATCCTCTTCTCACTTAAATATTCTTCAAGATGCATGTGTCATAAATTTCTCATATTCTTTTGTAATAAAAAAAATGTCAAGTCTACTTCTCTCTTCTTTACTTTTTCTTTTGTTTTCTAAATAAATTAATGTTTGTCTTATGTCATAAGACTAACCATGCTTTCCTTATATTGATTATGCCCATAACTTGTTCAACTTAATGTTCTCATGACTATCACACTTAATTTCATCATCATAATAACTCAAACTCAGTAACCTTCTACCAATTTTCCATCCTCACTGTTCTTTCTAGTATATGTTGATTATTGTATCTCATTTAAATATGTCATTAGATTTATTATGAAATAATTGTAATAATTAAAAAATAAAAAATCAACGTATAATTTTAAATCTATTGTTCAAATCTAAAAGTGAGAATGAGAAGATGCTATTGTAAGAAAAATTAGAATATGAGGACATAAAACAAGAATCAATGTAACTATTAAAAGATTAAAAAAAAATATTTTTGTATTACTTTTTTATCCAAACTTTATCATCTGGTATTATTTTTTCAGCAACTATTGTAATTTTGAATGTGCTTTAAAAATTCACAAAATATTTTCCAATTTTATGAATCTATAAAATCTTTTCAAATATTTTAAATTCTTATGATATAAATCTATTAAAAAAATTTGATAAATTATAATATTCCTATATAATATTTACAATTTACAAGAGATTTTAATATTAAAATAATCTTCTAAAATCTTAATTAAATACACTCTACTTCCCACTTAATAACAAATACAACCAATTTTGAATCACATTTTATGACAGCAAATTGATTTTGTACAGTAGAATACGAGTTGGTAGTCAACTTGAGGTGGACAAAATCAATTCTCTATTGGGTACGTAGAATTGCTTCTGCGAGAAGTGAAATTATTTATAAAAAAAATTAAGGATCAAATACATATGTAAGGAATTTTATCAAATTATAAATATATTAAATATTAAATATCAAATATTGTTAATAATATTATTTTTGATATGTAGAAATCGAACTCTAGAATTTACAATAAGTGCTCAACCAAAATCAACTAAGCTAGTCGGTAAATATTAATAATAATATGTTAATGTAAGAGTGATAATATTAGAAAATGGAATCAAATATATATATATATATATATATATATATATTCCATTATAAAAATAATTATTGTTGTTTAGCAGAGTGCGTGCATTAATGGGAATTGATGCTGGAAATGTAGATATTATTTATACAAGTTGAAAAATTGAGGATAAGGTCAGATGAGAGGTGGTTTCAATTCAAGCACTACTACATAAAGCGGAAATGAAGGAGAAGAGGACAAACTTGACCTTAGGTGTTCCCCTCCAAACTACAAATAAGATGGGACCTGTACCACATCGTGTTGGAGAAAATGTGCACAAGAAGAATTAGAGGAATTAAAATAAATAAACCACAGCACTTTTTTGTTATTCACAATAGTCATCTAAAGTGGTGTTTGGTGATAGTTTGGGGCAAAAGAGAATGAATGGTAGCCACCATCAAATATATGGATCAACTGATACAAATTTATTTTAGTTTAATTAGATATTTTGAATTCGAGTGTTAAATATATAGTTACCTTAAATACTCTGATAGAGAGTTGTGTTGTGCATAATAGTTGATATGTAACTTTGAGTATGATTGTCTTTCATGAAAGATACATGTAGTCTATAAAATAAAGGGTAACCTAAGGTGGAGGGCAAGTGGTGATGCAAAAGAACTGTTCCAATTTTGTTTTCATCTGAGAAATAGACAGGGGCAATAATAGATGGATTTGTATGTACAGTTTGAAACAGGGCCCCCCAATACCCTTCTTCTGTACATATTCTCTATTGCCAATTATTGTTATCATTCTTTTACTACTGCCTCTCTGTGCAGATGCTTTGTGCATGCATTTCATCTGTGAATGTTTTTGTATTCAACCTCATTCTTACTTTGCTTATCTGCATATCGTATAGACACTATTGTGTCCTTGAAAAAAGAGAAACATATCTCTCTACCCATTTTCTTTGCCAATGTCATAACCTCGTCCACTACTGGTCATTCTACTCAATGTGCATTGTGCCATGAAAAAACATTAGTTAGAGGAGGAATGCTCTCTTTTCAACTTATTACTTGGTAACATCTTTTGTTGGTCCTAGTAAAGTTCACTCTTCATTAGAGGAGTCTTTTTTGGATTTCTTCCACTAACAGTGCGTTAAAAGAATGTTAAAGTGTGTTTTCTAAATGCTTCTTATTCTTATCAATAAAACACGATACAGTTTGCAGATAATAATGTTCTTTAGGCACATTAATTAATATATGATTCATGATTATGTTATAAAAAAGACCTGTGTTTTTTTTATATATTTTTTCATACGCACGAATTTATGATCGAATTCCTGACTTGCTCAAGAAATAAGATATCTGACCATCATACTACACCATATTGATTAAAAAAGACTTGTGCTAAAATGAGTTTTTCCCCCTCAACATATCTCGAAACTTTAATTTAAATTCTTATAAAAATTTAATACCTATTAATTTTTTATAAGAAATAAAACCAAATTTCCATATATTTTGAGATACTAAAAACATATTTTATCAAAAAGACTTTTTTAGGCTTAGTGTGAAACCCTCTATCATGTTGTTTTGCCTCTCTAAAAGGATTGATTCTAACTATTGATCGGAGATATTCTTGCAGCACATCAAAATAAAAGCCTTTTTTTTTTTTTTTTTTACTTAGAACCATAGAAAGTTAGCATTTTAATAAATATAACGTTTTCACACACATTACAGAACTGCGAGAGATTAGGATACAAGTTTTTTGCTGAATAGCTCAAATATTACATCATTTCATTTGGTTTATTGTTGTAAAAGAGGATAGAAGAATAAAAATAAGAACAGGATGCTCAGACCTCATAGAATTTACTTACAGTGGGTTGTTAGGCCTAGTGTTGTTAATGGTATCAGAGGTTATTTTTCCGTTTTTAGTTCGTTTGGTTTTTTATGGAATGGGCTCAGTACCAAAGTCAGGTAGAAATCCCTTTTGCCCTCTATCTCCAACCTCTTTCTATGAATGTCTTTATGAGGAAGTAATTAGAAGAAGAAAAAAAAAACATTCTTTTTTTCTCAATTGCAATTATTACTAATACAACCTGAAGAAACAAAAGAAAAGAAAAGAAACAGATGGGGTATTAATAATACAACCTGAAGAAACATGACAAAAAAAAGGAAGGACAATTTTATCCTACAGTACAATCCAATAAATGAAGGTAAAAAAAAATGGGTAGGGTGCCAAAAAAAAAAAAACACTCTGGTTAACGTAAATAAACTTGAGTATGTTTGGTAGTTGGAATGATCAGTGGATCTGTTTCAAGTGAAGATATCTTGGTAAGCTCATCACCACCACCACAAGTGATTACTATCTCCTCAAGACAAGCATGTTCATTCTTGTTCATGTTAGCTTCTTTTTTGGTGAGTGTAAGTAACAATTTAGAGTTAGAAGAATCAGGAGCAACAGAACAAGAAGTGGTAGTAGTAGTAGTAGTCGTTGTTGTTGTTGTTGAAGTTTTTGTGAGTTCCTTGGCTCTTTCCACTTGCACATTCCAATCTGTTGTGCAAAGAACATAGAGCATGAGGGCGGCACATGAGGCTTGGGCTGCAAGCAACCCAAGCCAGAGCCCTGCAAACCCCATTTTGGCCACAAAGCCCAGAAGGATGGCCACTGGCATGCCCACCAAATAAAATGAGCCCAAATTGATGTTGGCACCAATGGTTGGTCTTGCACTGCCCCTCAGGACTCCACAACCTGTGGTCTGAGGGCAGTTCCCAAGCTCACAAAGGCCAGCAATTGGCAGCACCAGTGATGTGAGTTCCAAAATCTCATGGTCATTGGTGAAGAATCTCCCCCATTGGTGCCTCATCAAGGTGGTAAAAAGCATGGCTGCAAGGCCTAAAGCCACAGCACAAAAGAGTGACACTATCATGGACACTCTTGCCTTTCTAGGATTGTTTGCACCCAACTCATTCCCTACCCTTGTGGAAACACCAAGGCTGAGTGATGATGGGAACACATAGACCAAAGATGTTGTTTGGATGAGGATGCCCATTGAAGCAATGGTTGCTTTTGGATTCACCAAAAGGCCACACAGCATTATCATGAACTCATACCACCACCACTCAAGGCAAACTGAGACACAAGTTGGAATTGCAAGTGATAGCAATGAGGACCACCCTTTGATGCAGTCCACACTAGGGGGAACCCATGAGGCCTTGTATGCACCAGAAAAGTACACAAAGGAGGATATAAGGAGAATGAGGTTGAGGTTGGTTAGCACCATTGCTGTGGCCACCCCAGCAATTCCCATCTTGAGGTGAACCACAAGGAGGAAATTCAAAGGCACATGGAGCAGAACTGAGATGGCTGAGCAATATGTAAGTGGCAATGTGATGCTTTGAGTCCTGAGGTAGATTCTTAGAGGGTGGAGGAGTGAGAGCAAGAAAAGATCAGGTATGGAGAAAGTGATGAAGGTTTGTGCCACTGATGCTATTTCTTGGTCTTGGCCTGACCACAAGAGGATTCTCTTCATGTTCAGCCACACGAATGAGATGGGGATAGAGGTTGAGAGTAGAAGGAGAACGGTTCTCTGAAGTGTCAAGCCAAGAATCTTCCATTGCTTTGCTCCATATGCTTGTCCACAAATTGGTTCCATCCCCATGGCTAATCCAGAGATCACAGAGTAGCCAGTGATGTTGGCAAAACCAATGGAGAGAGACCCTCCAGCTAGTTCCATCTCACCAAGATAGCCAAGGAAAATCATAGAGATCATAGCTCTTGAATATAGGATTAATCCAGTGATGGCTGTTGGCCCTGATATTCTCCCTATTGCCTTGATTTCTGCTATGGCCTGAATGAATCAATGCAGAAAAACAAACAAAAAAAAGAAATGACAAATTGAATAATGAATAGTTGTTAATATCAATGGTATTTATTTAGAATCATAAAAACTGACATTGTTGTTTGTTTATCATGTCACTATAGAGGGGGTAGTTTTAGTAACTTGTTACTTAATTTAATTTACTTTCATGTTAAAATAAAATAATACGTATGTATGGTAGTAGTACTTGGTTTTTTCTTGTATTGATTAGATTCTGTTGAATTACCTCACTAAGAGTAGGCCATCTGTGCAATTCATCTTGAACATGATCATCAGATTCAGGGGAAGGGTACACAACTTTGGGGTGGGATTTTGTGGGACTCAGAAATGGAGATGCTGAAGATGGCTTGGGATTACACATGACTAGCTGTAAACTCATATGATGTGGATATTACAAAAAGAAGAGTTAAAGAGATTGTGTATGTTTATATGACAAAGATGGGAAAATATATGATATGATCCCCTGCTACTCTTCTCTTGCTTCTGGCTTAGGCCAGTGAGCGTGCGGTTTGTTTGAGGAAGAGTAGCAAGGTTTGTATTTGTATGTGGGGAGAATGGGATGAAGGGGAAGGGGGGGTTTTAGCATCAAGGGCCCTTTTGAAACGTGTCTTGAATTGACACAATAATATGAAACGATCGGTATAACAATGATTGATAAATAATTTTATTTCTGAAATATGTGATTAAAAGTTTAATTTCAGATTATATATAAAAAAATACATGTTAAAAGATATTATGCCTTAGATGAATTTGAATATTTTAAAGGATTAGTCCTTGATTCTTAGTCAAGAGATATTCACCCAAAAAATATTATATAATTTAAATTCAATTATCTCAATTTTAAATTTTACATATACAATTAAGTTAAAAATTTATAGGAAAAAAATTGTTATTTATAGTACTTCTATTTTATCCTATTCAAATAAAATTGTCTATTAAGAATATATGTAATATATCAAAATAAAAATATCATATTGATAAAAAAAAGGGTCTATATTTATTTTTTAAAAAGGTTTAAAAGGAATGTAAAAATAAAAAATAAAAAAGGTCTATATTTATATTTTAAAAAGTTTAAAAGGAATGTCAAAGAAAGATCAAACTTGAAGGAAAGAAAATGCTTGTGGAGGTGCACGGTAACCGACCTTGTTCACTTTCTAATTTATATCCCTATGTAAGTGTACGCGATATCCAAAATTTGTTTACTAAATGTGAAAAACAATTGGGAGTATATGGCATCTGAAGAATTATAGGCTGATAAGTCTTTCTTTACCTTTGAGTGTGGAAAGGAAATGAGTTCATAGCTATCTATAGGACGGTGAAACTCAAGGAAAAAAAGAAGAAGAAGAAGAATGAAATACCTTTATTCGCTTTAATGATTTTTTTAGCCGTCAAAACGACGACAAGTTTGGGTTCGATAATGATGGCACTAAATAGTGGTTTTAAGTATCTTCCTTGTTAATGGAAATGGATAACCTTTTCAATTTCAAACACCATGTTTTTGGGTTGTCGTGAATGGAAAAATAAAGAATTTTATCCTGAAATTTGGTTAGTGGAAGTAATGGAGAAGTCATTTCCCTTGCATATATGAAATTAAACCATAGGTTATAGACTTAAAGTAGTAGTAGTTTTTCATTTTTATTAACTGCAACTCTTTTCTTTTAATATTATTATCATATCGTGTATTGCCACTTAATTAAGAAAATGTTTAATTTTTCAGTAGTTATTAACTAAATCGTTATCATAGTTAAGCTTTTCAAACAAGATGATAACTTAATTAATTAAATATGTTATTTTATTTGATAACCTATTATATATTATTATTATTATTATTATTATTATTATTATTATTATTATTATGAGTTTAGTTTTTATAATAAATATAACTTTTAATATGACTATTGTAATAGTCATCAAACTTATTATATATACTAATTTCTAATTAAATAATATTTTAAAATAAACTCCAACTATCTATTTACTCTTATGTTATTATCATTATTGACTTCTAACTCGTTTTTGAGAATTTCACTTGAGTTTTTTGTTTGTCTCCATCTTCCTTTAGTGATTAGTCTACCTTTCATCTTATCTGATCTCCTCAGTGAGACTTTTATGTTCTTCCTACACACATGTCTAAACCACTTAAAATAAGATTCGACCTTGTTTTTTTACAAAAGGTATTGTCCCAACTTTTTTGTGCATTTATTTGTAATTATCTCTTGCTTAGTACATTCACTCATCTAACACAACATTCTCATAATTTTTAAATAAGCTTATTTTGTCATTACCTTTTTACTGTGCAAAACTTGTATACAACATCGCAAGTTTTACGATTATCTGATAAAATATTTCTATAAATAATACCGATACTTTTATATCACATATAAGACTCAATGTACTCCTCCTTTTTATTCACCCTATTCTCGAATCTTGTATTTAATATTATTCTCCTCTTCTTCGTTGTTTTGTATATTAGTCATGATCTCCAAATTTTACTTCTAAGTAAGGATTGATGTGAACTAATTAAACTTATATTCTATAAATTGTCTCGTTTCTATTTATACATCCTATAACTTGTCTTCACTTCACATTTCCTCTCAAATCTTCTAACTAAAATTATATCATCTTCAAGAAGCATATATTGATCATAACACAGACTCTTGGATGAACTTGGTAAGCACATCCAATACCGAGGTAAATATATATACGTATATATATATATATATATATATATAAGTTTAATTAAAATATTCATTAGAAAATAAAACTTACCAGTTTCTCCTTCCCTTTTCATTAAAAATTGCACTCTTCAAACCATCGATGTTGATTTATAGTTATAAGAAAATCTGATACGACCACACGTTGTATTCTCACACAAATCGTGACACCTTCTTACATATATTTGATTGCTCAATTATGAATTAAAGCAGTAAGCTCTTCCTTTAAATCTAGGGATTTCTATCCACAAAATCTCTTGAGACTTCAGTGTATGCCTTTTTCATATAAATGAAAATCATATTCAAGCATTTTTTTTTATTCCTCTGTGTATAACTCTAGGGTGATGTCCCAAAGTTTTAGAGTCTTAGATAAAGCCATTAGAGAAACTTAATATAATATATAAATTACTAATCCTCTATTAATTAATCTTCTATCCTTTTGAGTTGTGAAATCATTTATCAAAGTTTTATAATTAAGTGATTTTCACATTTTAGCCTCAACAAAAAAACATTTCTAACCCACTTAATCTATCTTACAACAATGTTGATTTAAGATGAAATTTAAACAACTTTAATTTGAAAAAAAGCTTTTTTCAACAATAGAAGTTATTACAGGTATTTTATAGTATCTTATAAGTAATGCATATATTTCTTTTAAAAATCTTTTTTATTTGATTTAATCTTTTTAGTATAATATTAATTTTTTTATTAATATTTTTTAATACTTTCAGTTTAAAAATAAAATCAAAACCACATCTCAATATATCAAAATATTGTTTTCGGTTTAATTACTTATTATACGTATAATAATAGTGAACTTACTAATAGGCATTGAATGTATAAAAAAGTGGAACCTAAAACACAGTTTATTTTGGTTGCTTTACCACATCCACAACCTTATATATACCATTAATCAACACAAGTCTTTATTACTTTCATGGTTTACCTCACTACCATAAAACTAGATTGATCTTCACTGAAACGTGGATCCATGAAAGTGAACCTAAGTTTGGGACCACATGAAAGTTATCAAATAAAATACTGCCTTAAAAATAAGGTGTCAAAAAGCAATCATATAATTTAGCATTGCTCTTGTACTATATTTAAAAAGAAAAAAAATACTGCAAAATGCAACATGGTTTGCTTTGTTTTGGACAGTAGCTTCTGATTTGGAAGGTAAAATGTCTATCTTTGCATGTTCTTTGAGGCAGCCAAACTTTTCATGTTTCATTCTTTCCCAACCAATGTCAAAACCCCATTCCGAACACAACTGCTGCTGTCTAGTACTGTGGATAGAGCCATATCCGAAACCCCCAACAGCCAAAACATTCCCTTAATGTCTACTTTCCCAAATTCTAGAGATTGCAACTTTTCACTTACATAAAAGTTACTAAACATGTAGGTTAATCATTATGGGATTGTTTCAAGTAGTCATCTCAAATTCAAGTACTGAGTATCTAATTATATTAAATTTTTAAAAAAAGATTTTTTTCTTCTATAATAATTTTATCTGAATCAAACGTATGATTCTCTCCTTACATAAAAACTATATGTGGTCTACACTCCACTATAAAACATATCTCAGTTTAGACCCCCACAGTTTCTACGCCTCTTGCTCTATTGCTCTTCATATTATTGTTCGTTGAATGTTCAATCACGAGCAGGCAAACTGATTGGGGCAATGAATGGGTACACCATGTTTATCAAGTTATATAAGAGTTGTAATGTGAGTAATTTATGTGTGTTAACCAATAGAGGAGAAATGAAATCTTTAATATAAGATGTCTAATCAATTATATTATATAGTTAGCGATAGAGGGTCTTTTACCGGGCACTCGTACCAATGACAAGTTGCTTTATCCTGTATTTAGGTTTCAGTTGTGGCTTAGAGGATTTTATAATGCACTTTTTTTCCCACTGTCCGTTTTATAAAGGTTATCTTCATTTATATGATTATATCTATAAATATGAATATGGAATGGATGGGACCACTAGTGGTGCTACCGGGGAACGATGGTGGACGGCCATAAGGAGGAGAGACAGATGGGAATTTTGAAACATTGAGAGAATTTGCTCCAATCACAACATCCATTTAATCTGTATCACAAAGGTCACGAGTCTATGTGTTGTATAGGATAGCATTAGCATTGTCCAATACACCAACAGAATTAGGTCAAACATAGAGAATTAAGATCTTATAATACGATAAATTAAGGTTTAGATATTATTTAATAATCAATCCTATATACAATATGATTATTTTAGAAGAAATCTATTAGTAAAAATTGAAAAATGTATTATATACCACTTAAGGTTGTCAAAATCGAATTTTTACATAGACTAGTAAGAACTTCGTAGATTTGACTCAGAATCGTAAGAGTCTACTTCATAAAAATAATACCAATGAATAATAAGTAAATATATTCAAAATACATCATTTTGCAAACAAATGACAATAAGTTCATATTATTAGTCTGTTACAAAACATAAGTTCTCAAAATTAAAACATTTAAATAACTAAAAAATTTAGCCTATGAAGCACAATTGAGCATTCAACAATCTGAGATCATAAGGAAATGCAGAGATCATGCACTGATCTATAATAACCAAAGTTGCCAACAAATTTTTCTCTTGATTGCTGAATACTAGTAGAAATAATTAAATACAAATTAACTAGCCTTTATAATTACAAAATGAGGCTTCATCCAGAACCCTAAAAACTCGGTTCAAAACTAGGCAGACAAATTAGACAATCATGTTTGGTTGCCAAGGCTAAATGATAATTTAAATTGGAGCAATTCCTAAATATGTACATTAGTACATCATTGTTGTATCTTAATACAAATTGAACTACCAGTATCACAATATATACTCAACTACGAATTTCCAAAAAGATGCTTAAGAGTTAAGGGTTTACAGTTGTAGAGTTCAGAGTTCACATTGTCCAATAGAAGAGGAATACCTAGTTACGGCGTTGCACTTCCGCTTCGCACCTTGTCGCAGCCGCACACTTCATCATCGTCGAGGAGGAAAAAAGAACATAAAAGAGAACAACACAGATGAAAATGGAAGAAACTCCCTGCGGCCACCATGCACTTCACTATCGTCTCTGCTAGAGAAACTTGCCTTCATAATTGTACTCGCACTTATGGCACATCTCGTTGTCACAGAGTTGAGTGAGGGAACAAGGTCAGCCAGTCAGGCCGTGCAATGGTCAATGGAGTGAACGAACAGGATCAAGGAAGCAAGAAACAAGCACTACAACGCGAAGTGAGGAGGAAGAAAGAAAACTATTTCATAGTGCAAAACGACGTCGTTTGCGTTTATATTAAACTCGCAATCTTGGTGCAAACTCGCAAGTCTACGTGAACTCACCTGAGTCTACTCAAACTCGTTCGATTCTATGCGATTTGCGATTCTACTCACGATTTGACTTGTGGAGGCAATGTAGAATTGTAAACTCGTACAATTTTATGAGTTAAATCACGATTTTGATAACCATGTGTATCCTACAAGCAACACAAACACCAACGTTGATATAGATCATAAGTATATTTTACATGAGATAATCCTATTATAGACAATTAGGATTATCCTAAGCGGCAAACCTTTAAGCCTATTTTTGGTTCGACATCCAAAGACCAAGTATTTGAAAGAATTGACGTCAAACTTTATCCATTGGCATAAAAGCAAATATTGTTAACATTCAAAATGTCACGTGTCTCATAATCTCTAGGCTATGAAACGTCAATCCAAACATGTTTTAAGTATTTAACATGGTTGTATATTTAAAATTCAAATGAACTTGAGACTATTGATTAAGATAGAATAACGTTGCAAAAGTTAATCAATTGATGGTACAACCGAAACACCTATGCTCAATCATCATTAACCAAAACATCAAACACTTCTTTTTGTGTACTGGTGCGTTTTAGAACACCCAAGGTGGTGAGTTTGGTCCATCATGGGCAACTAAGTACTAGCTAGCTAGTTACTATTTGGTTACTCTACAACAACACTTTTGGTGCTTAGTCCCTGTAAATGGTAAAATTGTTGATTAGCACATGCATGCTAGCCCCTATTTAGGAAATAGTGTGGACCTATTTTCCCATAAGATCCGAGTGTCCCCATATCGATTCTGGGCGACGCGATACACAGTAAATATGTTTGGCATTGATGGTAAGGGACGTGATACCAAGCAACCAAATTAATTGGTTGGTGCAACCATATTAATAAAAGTAAACAAAAAACTACAAACCCTACCATCCCCACTTTTAATAATTAAACGAATTTCTCGCTGGCAGCAAGCAACAAGACCTTTCTTAATTTTTCAGCTTCTATGCTATGGCCTCATTAGGTGCCTCCTTAGGCACAACCTCACTATAACCCTCTCACTCGGGTCAAGTACTACGCACATGCACTAAGTGGGTGTTAATTACTCTTTACACATGCCTCTAGCATGAGTTAAATATGGTTTAGATGCATGCAAAAACTATGATGGATTCTCCCAAGTTGCTGGGGATTTATCATTCACTTTCTCCCCTATGGACATTTACTTCGCGAAAACTTCAACTACTTTGCCTTTTTTACGGGGGTTGACTTGAAAAAATAATATCTTTTATGTATCCAATTGTTGTTATATATGTTTTGATTATCTTACGTTGGAATTGAATGTGAAGATAAAATTTCGGTAGAAATGAACAAGTTTTTTTTTTATAAAAAAATGAAATAAACAAGTAGAATAATATATAACTAAAAAAAACCCCAAATCTTACAAAACCAATTTGTAAGGTGAAGATTAATCTTCACTTATATAGTCTATTTCGCTATTATTATTAATCAATATGAAACTTCAATATGTTCTCCTTTTGTCACGATTATCTTACAAAATTGATTTATAAGAAAAGAATTGTTTCATTATATAGTCTATCTTGATATTATTTTTAATAAATATGAGACTTTTACATGTTGTTCTTTTGTCCACGACTATCTATTATATGAAACTTTTAACACATCTCTCTATTTAGATCGAGATGACTACTATTTAAGTGTTTTTTTTTCAACACTTTAAGATTTTGGGTTTAACATGTGCTGTTTTATTCCTCTTATTTCCAAGGTAGCGTGTCTGAGTAGGTAAAGTAAATGTAAATTTCCAAGGTTAAGCCTGAAATTTTCCCAAAATTTTTATGTAGCAATAAAATTATATATTCAATTTCAACTAGTTTTTATGTACCATCCACACAGAATCAGTACTGAAGATGGGAAAATAAAAATCGGTGTCATCCAAAGGATGAACATGATTTGGAATCCAAATTCGAATTTGGCATCGTGATTGGGCAAGGACAGTGCATAATTCCCTCCCAACTAAGGGGTTTAATAAACTGAAAGAGACCCAATTTTAGGATCATGTGATTATGGCATACAAATAAATGAACTGTCATCAATTAAAAAGACATCTTAAGACAAGTTTTGGCTTGGCGGAGATTATACATGGTATTTTTTTTTCCACAAATTCTATTTCTACAATTATGTGCATAATTAAGAGAGATAAAAAAAGAGAAGGAGAGAAGTAAAAAATAAAATTGATAATATAATTGGCAGAGATAAAAAAAAGTATTATAAAAAGAACACATGAGAATAATACTATCAAGCTGATTAAAAAAGTAGCGGAATATAGCTCAAATTTTATAGATATGATGACAAAAAGAATACTACAAATGCAAGCTTCGGGAAAAAAGAGTGACAAGACATATCAAATATTAATTTTGATAGATAAAAAAAATTATAAAGAAACACAAAAATAATACTCTCAAGCTGATTAAAAAAGTAGATGAATAGAGGAATATAGCTCAAATTCTATAGATATACAAACTGAATACTACAACGCAAGCTTCAGGAAAAAGAGTGACATGACAAATCAAATATTAATTTTTACATGGTTATGCTTCTCTAGAAGATCGAACAGATTCCACACTTGTATTGTATCCATCCAACCAAAGCTTTTTTCCATGTAATAGATCCAACCACCAAATTCATCCTCCTTTTCTCCCCACGAATCAAATCACATCCTTTGCTTTTGGTTTCATGGAGTTACTGCGGAGATAACAATGTTAAATTCCATCACATGGCACCTTTAGTAATAATCGTTTACCAAGACTTATGCATCTTTAGTATACACCAAATCACATATCAGGATAAAATAAAACTTTAATTTTGATGGGCATAACTGACGAAAATGGTCGAATAATACTCTTCTCACATGTTCATACATGTCGTCACTTTATTGTAAATCTCTAACGTTATTTTTTATTCTTACGAATAAAAAAAAAATCATTTTATTAGTCAGTTATCAAATTAATTTATCTGGTTTTTGATTATAATCAACCACTTAATAATTCATAATTAATAATAATTACTGTCACGAATTCATCAGTTGATTATAAATAGATTTGTGTAGTCAATCGAAATGATACGAGCTATATGTGTGTAGCGTGTGTGAGAATAAGAGAAGTGTATGAGTAATAGATATTGTGCGAAAGATAATTGAAAGCAAATCGTGGCAAAGTGTATGAAACACGAATTTGTTCCATGGTATATAAGTAGCAAAACGAATTGAGGAATTTGTCCCCGAGCATTGATTATGAAATTAAAAATAAAAATAAAATATTTAAAAACAATTTTGTTAAGGCTATTGTTAAAAATTCATTTTTTTTAAAGAATCAACTTATTTATTATTAAAAATCACCTTTTTTATGTACTTGGGAATAACATTAAATGTTGTAATTTTAATAAAAATATTTCAATTTTAATTCATTAACCATTACCCATTATTGGCAAAACCGTGAATTAAAAGTAAAAACATTTACTTTTGAAAATTCATAAAAACATTTAATACTTTATTCTTAAAGTAGTAATTAAGATAATTTAATGAAGAGTGAGTATTCCTCAAACAATGTCTTTAAGACGTTACATAGCAAGACCTACAAATTAAATATAAACATTAAAAGATCACAATAAATCAAACCATTCGTTCAAGAATTTTCTTTTTCAAAGAAAAAAACTTATACCAAAATAAGGAGCATTAAGCCATGTCTTCATCAAGGTTTCCATCAGCAAAATTCACATATTCACTGTTTCCCACTAATACAAACAAGTCACACATATGTATAAGATTCCAACACTTCATTATAGAAGCACTAATGCACAACCAGAATTGCCTAAAAATAAAAGAATTTTTCATGTGGAATAATTCCCAATCAGCAGCACCTCGTCTTGGTGGGAAAGAATGTTGCCCAAGATGAACATTAGAACCCATGGAAGATGCCCCGACTACTTTGCAATTAGCCTCGAAAGGAACATCTTGCACAAGAACTAATTTACATTGAGGAAGGTCTCCACTGATTGCACAAAATGTCAACCAGTATTTGGTGACAGCTTTTATGATTTACATATTTACATGAGATTCCAAGATGTTTGGAAAAGTAATGATATATGAATTTTGTGTTTTACATCGTTCCTTTGACATCAAGAGTATTCACCCTTTTCCTACAGCTTGTTGAAGTCTCATGTTTTACATAGCCAACCAACCTCACTGTTTTAAAAAGACAACTCGCTCGTCAGAATCACACAAAAAAATTGTTCCCAAAGCTTTCTTTGCTTCAGAAAATAATAACACTCAAGAATCAGGTCATTCGCTTTAAACAATGACCAATAATATTAAAGTACATTCAAGCATTCATTTATTTATTAGAAACAATTGCGAGATTGAAATTTTTGCTCCGGAAAAAAGGATACAATAAAAAATAACTATATCCAAATCCTTGCAACCTGTTCATTTTCACCATCCTCCTTCGAAAGAAATAAATGCCAAAAGCAGACAGAACATGATACCTCATACATGGCTTCATTCAAGCCTTTTGAGCACCAGATCGAGGAATAGCCAACACAGCTATGAGTCCACTGATAAGGGCTGAAACAGCTGCCACAGCAAAGGCTGGGGAGTTTCCTCCACCAAATAGCTGATCCCATGGTCCACTTCCCAGTGACACTATTATCTGTTTAAAACATGATAAACATGTAACACAGTAGCTCCAAAACATCATTCACTTAGAACTACATACAGTATGTTTGGAACACTAAAATAATCAGAACTGATTTGATATATAAATAAATTTTATTGGTGCAGTTATAAAATAGGAATTGATTTGATTTTAAAACCCTTTTGCTTAAATTGTCTGTAAAAATCCACCCAAATTTGGTTAAATTAAATTCGACTTCAGTTTCAAATACATTAGAATTGAAATTTTTTCCCTCGTTAGTGATTTTATTTTACCTATTCTAAATAAGGGTAATAAAGCAAATTTGTTAAAACAATAAATATATATTATCTCGTAGGTGTTCCAAACATGAGAAATAATTTACAAATCAATTCATATTCTATTTCTTGATTAAATCTTCATTTTAGTTTTTGAAATTGTAGGACAGTATCAATTTAGTCCTTTAAATTATTAAAATTCCAAAATAATCCTTGCAATTGGAGATTGCAAGTCAAGTTAGTCCCTTTGTCACCCCCAGTCAACTAATGTGGCACGTTTAGTGCCTTGCTAATGCCCACATTGACCCACAAGTAACAGCACAGGGAATCAACACTTTAGTCCCTGAAATTGTAGGGCAAAATCAATTAGTCCTAAAATTATTAAAATCCCATAATAGTTCCTACAATGGAAGATCGTCAGTCAAGTTAATCCAGTGGGTTATACCCAGTCAACTAACAACGTTAGACACACTGATGTGGCACATTAAGTGCCTCGCTAGATCCTACATGGCAGCCCAATCACATGACCACTTTAATGATGGTTTTTTGCAACATTCACCTCCTTTCCGCTTCTTCTTTCTTCTGTTCAAAATCATCCCTCAAACCCCAGTGCCTTGCTAATGCCCACATTCACCTTAATGTGGCACATTAATGTATAGAATTTGAGCTCCAAAAGGAACAACACGAATGAAATGATGACAGGCAATGTAGGACCATTAATATTGTTAAGATAGAACAAAAGGCACAAGTGAAAGTTGGAGTGCATCAAACTTGAGGGTCAATGACTGGGAAAACACGAGCTATAATTTACAATTTTGCTACTATGATTTAAGATCAGTTATGTGAACGACTGAATGTAACAAAGGCATGTGCAGAATGCATCCTAAGATCCTAATCAATCATCGACCCTTGAGCTTGCAGATGTACCCCAACTCTCAGTTGTGCCTTTTTGTAATCTCTTGACTGTCCAGATGGTCTTACATTGATCATCAACATCACCTTTATGTTGCTCCTCTTAAAGCTTTTATTCTTCAAATTCAAGTGTTCAGAGACATTTTGAACAGGAGGAAGAAGAGGGAGAAGGTGAACACAAAAAATTGTGCGAAACTCAAAAAAAGAATTCTATTGATATGTAAAAATGAAAATGATGATACAAAGAGAGAGCTACAAGGCTCGACTATTTATACAGTGAGATACTTCTGCTACAAGTTAAAGAATTAAAGCTTAACTGACTGTTACGGACTCCAGTTGTCATAACAGAAAGACAGCACAAACTAACTCTGACAGGGTGCTCAGTCAGGAACTGAGAAGGTGCTGACTCGGCTCAACCGATAATCTAACACAGCAACCACATATACAAATAACAGCCGTACACTTCATACACAGTCAGAATGTCACAAAAACATTGTCAAAATATTCCCCGTGATTGGTTTACCACATCTCGACCAACATATAGGAGCCATAGAGCACTTACATCAACATGTCTGACACTGTTAGTTAACTGAGGGTGGTGACTGAACCAACTTGACTGACAGTCCACAATTTCCTGAACTATTTTGAAATTTTAATGGTTTGGGACTAAGAGGACTGTCTTCTACAATTTCAAGGTCTAAAATATTAATTTCCTATTTATTTTTTCATAACAAGTTCCAAATGAAGGAATTGATTAATCTAGTCACTTCAATGTAAAGGAAATCCAAACCAATCACACTTTTATGATTTCAAATACAACGGTAATAAGTGCACTTGCATGCAAGTGGGTTTCTTTCAAATTCAAATACAATGGATGAAAAAAATAACAGTTTCTAACAGAAAGTATTTATATGCAGTTGACTTCATAATCTACGTAGACCATATTAAAATCTGCCAGTTTCTTGACATGTGATATTTGGGAGAGAACAGAAATGCGCTTTTTCATTATATCAATTTGATAGTACAAAAATGTCATGCTGATTAAATTCCCTTTGATTCAAATAATAGCTATTCTTAAGACCTAGTACCGTTGTCTTATCAAGCAGCATGAAGCAGCACATAATGCGCCTCGTGACTCAGGACCATTAATTACATTCAATTCAGGATAACATATATTAAATAATAAAAGTAGACTGAGTTCAAATAAAAATCTACTAAGATTATGCTTCACACTAGGTTGATACATAAATGTAGTTTGACTTGAATCGTATATGTTCAAAAGAAGAAATACCTGTGGGACCACTATTGCCAGATTTAGGACACCCATTGATAACCCTGTAAGTACCAACAATCCATATAAATAGTTCTACAGACACATCTTCAAGAAAGAATACACAAGGCAATGAATAAAAGCCCACCTTGGCCGAGTCCCAATGACTCAATATGTGTGGAAATTAAGGCATATGGAACACTGTAAGTGATCTGCAATAAATAATATAAAGCAGACTAAATTAATCAAACCGTATATATAGTTTCAATTTGGTCACTATATATTTGGGACCATTTCCAAATTTGCATTTCTGACACCATATTGTACTAAAATAAAAGGTGTCACAAGGACTCCACCCAAAAAATGAGAGAGATTATACAAGATAAGACAGTTTGAGCTAAAGGTTATTGCACAGCCAAAGCAAATCAATTAATGCAACTGATATGTATTGGCCACATATTCAATGTTGATAGGAAAGGAACAATATGCTTTTAGTAGAGTAGGGAAACTTACTGCCAGTGGAAACCCAAGAATGGTAAAGATAATCAACGCAGCTATCACAATGCCAGCTGGTGGTAAAGCTTTGCCTATATAGCCCATGTTATTTGCCACATAGGTTACTACTAGCATTGCAAGAAAGCAAATGGTCATCATGATATTTGAGATTCCCCATACAAAACCAGCTCCCCTCTTCCTGCATAGCCTCTCCATGAACAATGATGTTAATGCAAGAACAACTGAATTAAGCAACAAACCAAGTGCTCCCATTCTAACTCCAGTATCATAAACAAGGCCTTGATTTGGATCGCCACCATAAATCTCTCGACCCATCCAATCAGTATCAAAGAGAGTAAATGGGAACCATCCAATCCATGTCAGAGCAGTAACAGACAGAATTATCCATACAGGGGTTGTAAAATATTTGAATGTCCCAAATAATTCCCACATGAAAGCTTCTTCTGCACTACCTGACTCCCCTGCCCCTGCTTCAGCATGGGCTGCCTCACTTGAATTTAGAGGCACTTCATGAGCTGCCATGATGCTGATATATGTTGTGACCGCAATGAAAGCAATGTCAAGAAAGAAAGCAGACTTGAGATTTGCACAACTAATTGTGCAAGCAGGGGAAAGGGCAAAAGTAAAAATCTTGTACCAACCACTATATGATCCAGTTGCATAGCCAAGAATGTTACCAATGGCCATAAACAGTGAGTAATAAGCATTTGCAACACGTGTCCTTCGAGGATCCTTGCCTAATATTTCAAAGAAGAATAGGAACATCAATGTCTTGTTTGTTTTCCAAATGGATCACTCATTTTATAAAAATGATGGCAGACATGATGAAACATTTTGTGCTTGTTTTTTTTTTTTTTTGTTGATAAGATGAGTGAGTGAGTTCACACAAAGCACACATAATTCTCCCTCTCTCTCTGTCTCTCTCTCTCTCTCTCTCTCTCTCTCTCTCTCTCTCTCTCTCTCTCTCTCTCTCTCTCTCTCTCTCTCTCTCTCTCTCTCTCTCTCTTTGAAATGAACATTTATATGTCTACTAAAGTAACAGATATGATTACTGAGGCATCGAAAGGCATAATGTCTATAAACATTAAGACATTTAGGTCACTTTTGCAAAGCAATTTAGGTCATATGTGATAAAATTAAAAGATAATAAATATATCCTTTTAATTTAGTTGAGAACCATATTCAATAGTGAATATCGAGCAGAAGATCTTATGGGCAGTGGACCTATTTTCAATCAGTGCAGCACTAGTTTATTTTCAAATAAGCTTGTTATATCCCACCTTATCAGTCATCCCATGTGATGAGTCACAGGAGAATGCAATTACTTTCCAGTTAGTTCGTTATCAAATTATGAATAGTTAACTAAGTTATAGATTCTGCTAGTTTGATTAGTTTGTAGCAGCTTATACTTTCCTGTTGCAAAAGTTTACATATTATGTACACATGTACTTGTTACAAGATGTGTGAAAAACATTTTTCTCATTCAATTTTCTTGGACACCTTTTAAATATGATCATATTTATTCAGTTTTTTGGAATAGAAACAGAACTTCTTAGTTGCCATTTTGACCCAAACTACAAACTAGGTGCCAATGCCAGCCTTATACCAACAAAAAATAATCTTCAACACGCGACACAATTGAATCATCGCATTTTACATTTTACATTCTGCATTTTCCCTAACAAAAATCATCGTGTTGTCATTTGTCAATCCAAACCGAAAACACTAACTTTTCAAACTGAACATCAAATTTAGTACTATCTAGTAAAAATTTCAAGGAAGAAAGTTTAGTCAAAACCGGTCAACAGTAAAAACACACGCTGATCATAACGGTCAAAGATAAAAAAAAAAAAAATAACCAACTTCACGATCCATCGAAGTCAACAAGGTATCTCGATCAGTTGCATTCGTAAAATCAATTCACGAAATAAACAATTCACAGCAAACAGAGATAACTTCAATTAGCGATTGCAAATTCAACAATCAGAGGGAGAAGAGAGAGAATTATCGGAGCTTACTAGTGAGATCGCCGAGCAAGGCACGGCAGGGACCCTGCGTGACGTTGTTGGCGACGTCGAGGATCCAGAAGCCGACGATGAAGAAGGTGATGGCGGCGGGGCGGTAGGCGTCGGTGTCGCCGAGGAGCCAGCCGATGTCGGCGGCGTAGGCGATGATGAGGACGGCGACGACGATGGCGACGGCGCCGACGAGGATGAAGGGCCTGCGGCGGCCGAACCGGCTGGTGCAGCGGTCGCTCATGTGGCCGACGAGGGGCTGCACGAAGAGGCCAGAGACCGGGCCGCAGAGCCAGATGATGCTGGCCCATTGATGGGGGATCCCCAGCTGCTGGACGTATGGCGTCAGCAGAGACAGCTGCAGGGCCCAGCCGAACTGGATGCCGCTCGCCACCGAGGCCACACGCAGCAGCTGCCGGAGGGACACGCGGGCCCGGGCCGGGGGGCGGGCCGAGGTTGACGTGGAGGGCCGGGCCCGGGACCTGGAGGGGGGTTGTTGGTGCTGGCTGCGGGGGTGACCCTCGGGATTCGGCATCACTCCCAATTAGTGGCACTTTTCCCGGTGCCCCCTCTTCTCTCTCTCTCTCCCTCGCGGGAACCGTTTAAGTCAGCTATAACGGAAAAATGAAACAAACTCAGACAGAGAGAAAGGGTGTGTGGTGTGTCTGTGGCGGTTCCACCGTTGTGTCAAGCAGAAGCAAAGGTGGTGTGGTGTGGTGCTGTTCAGTGTGATTCCGTTGTGACTTGTGATCACCAAAATTGACCTCTTTGTCAGATTTATTTACGAAACTGCCCTCGTGCTTATCATTGCTAATTATAGAATTATTTTTTTTTTGGTACATTGCTAGTTATAGATTTGTAGTTTTTTTTTTTAATAAATAGTGAAATTCGTTCCTTATGAGATACTTGACAAATTAGTTTTTAAAACTAAAATTTAAATTTAGTTATGAAATATGTAAAAAGTTCAACAAATTAATCTGTAGAGACAATTTAATGATAAATTAATTTATAAATTTTATAACTTAATGTCAAATTGGCCTTAAAAAAATATAATTTATTTTCAAATTAGTCCTTAAATATTATAACTTAATGAAACATTGTCTCACACATTAAATTGTAAAACTAATTTATTACATTTTTTGTACATATAAAAATTAAAAATTTATATTTTTCATCTTTTAAAGATTAATTTATTATCGCATCATGCTTTTAAGAACAAATTTTCCTATTTATCCTTGTTTATGTTTGAAGTCACTTCTTTCTAATTTTTCACTCTCCTTGTTAAGTAAATTTTTATCTTTTATCCCATTCCTATAGCTAGCTTTTTTTAACTATGGTGGTAATGATTGTAAATATATTTTATAAAAAACAATCTTATTTGAATTAGATAAGACTATTATAAACACAAAGTTAACACTAAGGGAAAAAAAGTTATATAATGATAGTGTAAATTTTACATAATCATCCAATTATAATCTATTTTATATGATAAATTTATTAACTTTTAAAATAATTATTTTAAAAAAATTTAAATAATAATTTATGATTGAATTATAATATAAAATATTTTTATACCGTCAATACATAAATATTAAACTCTATTACATAATATAGTTGTATATCAAGACTCAGCGAGCTCAATATTTATAATTAAACTGAAAGAAACAAACACGCTAGATGAACTGGTGCTTCATGATAATGCATTCTTTGTTAACACACTCATTTTGATCAATTATTTATTATTAGTTAAAATTTATAAAAAAAAAAGTTAAAATCAATTCCTAATGAAACTGATTAAATAAGAAGTGAAATAACAAATTTTATAATTTTTAATAAATTTTAATTAATACTAATATATTAAAAAAGCATATTAAATAATCTAACATAATATCATATGATTATATGATTGATATATAATCGTATCTCTTAAATATATAGATAATTTTCAAATCTATATACATGAAATAATATCCAATAAGTGATGATACCCTTAATGGATTTTCATATCTCGAGAGTTTAATATCTTAAATTTTGACTAAGGATATTTTAGACATTTAAAAAAAGTAGTGTATTATAAGATGTACTGATAATATTTTTCTGTAATTATTAAGGTGCACGGGGGACTGCAGCAGAAGTTCAATTAATGAATGAAACGACAAGGGAAATTGGATAGGAACGGGTTCGTTTTAAATGTGTTTAAATTATAATAGTTATAATTAAAATATTATTATAGGTTAATATAATAGGACAGGTAAACAGGTAGTGTGTCACGTAATGCTAGGGATAAAGAAAAAGGTTGTGATGATGGGTTGGCAAGAGTCGGTTAACCTTTCTGTTCTTTTGGGGCTAATTAAGTAATAATTATTGGTTAGAAAAATGATTTATTTAAGATACGTTTGGATGCAAGTTAAAAATATTTTTAAGAGTTTTTTTAATAAAAATACTCTCAAAAGTATTTTTAGTCATATATCAAAACAGATTTTTATTAAAAGATTTTGCTTTTTTGGCTTTAGAGGGTAGGACGTAAAGTGCTTCTTCACTTGAGTATTGTGCATGGTAGGTATATATACGTATGGACCAAGTCTATCTATTAATCTCACTGATTATAATTATATTTCCTTGTTTGTTTGTTTGTGGTCTCGAATCGAATATCCTAAAGTGACTCTCATTGAGCATTATTTATTATGGACAGTGTTGTTTGTGCTTGTCTTGATTCTTTTATGGGTTATAAAATTAAAGAGACATTTTTAACATAATTTCTATTTTTTTTAAATAAATATATAAGGGCAACAAATTAAGGGTGTAAAATTAAACTAGTTATTTTCATGTATTGTGATCCGGTTTCGCGTACGTAGGTCTTCGAGTATTCAATTGTCTGTGATGTTAATGTTTAAAAATTCATTGCCTTGCGATTCACGTTTAGAATTGAAGGAAAAAAAAAATATTGGAGTAGGTTGTATACAGTAAAACCCGACACTAGGTGAGATAAAATATATAGAGAAAAAAAGTGTCAGTATAAATATAATAATTAATACAAGAATGAGAAGTTTTAAGTATGTGAAAATTATATATTAAGAATTGGTTTTATAGTCCGTGAATTGAAACTTGTTAAAATATTTTTAGATAACCCATTAAAAAGTTAAAAACTATAATTTCAATAACAAGATATAAAGAATTATCACATAACTTAATAAAAGAAAAGTGAGAGAAAAATAGAAAAAAATAATAACATTAACATAAAATATTTTATAAAAAATAATATTTCCTCCATTCATATTCATAAAATTTAATTATCTAATTTATTAAGATTAAGGAAAATGATTAATGTAATTAATAACAATAAATTTATTTTAAATTTATAAATTTTTTAAAATTATTATTGTCATTAATATTTTTCTCTTTTTTAATTTGTTGTTAGTATATTATCTCTCTCTCTTTTTAATTAGAAGTATTTCTAATTTAAAAATAATTAGTATAATAATATTAAAAAATGAATTTTATAAAAAAATATTATTTTAAATTTAGATCTTGGATAGAAATAAAAATGAAAGGAGCACAATATTACTCTAAATATGGGAGTCCACTCATTGAGTATCCCTCGTGTTAGGGAGAGGATGGGGCACAAAACGGGGCCACATTGCATGTTCTTCAATCATTTTGGCTTATTGCATGACAGAAGAATTTGAGGCATTTATAGAACACACATGATGTCTGTGAGCATGGTTCAGTATCAAAATTCCTTTTTCCTTGGTTAGGACTTAGGGACATAATAAATAAAACCCTTTTCTCATTAAAAAAACATCATTTTAAAAGTTAAATTTGAGTCGTCGTCGTGAAAGAGCATGTGTATATATACCTCATATCATGTGGATACATACTCTTCGATTCGTACTGAAGTAAACTCACGTGCCAGATATTTTTGTGGGGTAACGTAACGTCCACACCATGTTGATTGTGAATGGTAATTTGAAGCTGGCTGCACATTGAAAAGTTAATGTGGCATAAGCATTTACTTTTTAGAGGGGGGGGGGGGGGGAATATATTCTGATTTGCAAACTTTGTTCCTTGGCCTAAGGTGCTTTCCTTCCCAAGTTAAAGCAAACGGGAATTAATAATGATGTCATTTTATTCTTTTTAGTACATGCAAATTTAAGTTTTGTTTTCATTTTATAATTTTAAATAAATTAATACAAATCTTATAATGAAACAAATACTACAGTATACAAAATAAAATAAACCAACTCATTTAATTTATTTTAAGGTTAACTATATTTTAGTTCCTAAATCTTTTGCAAATTTTAATTTAGTCCCTAATTTTATTTAAATTAACATTTTGTTCCTATATTGTTCGTGCATGTTGTTCTTACCAAATTCTAGAGTGTTCTTAAAATCGATCTCTACCTCTCCTACTCGGTATGCCGAGCTCTTCTAGGTGATGGTGGATATCTGCAAAAGGGACTTCAATATTTAAGATAGTAAGTGAATGGTCAGAGTTAATACGTAATTGGAAGATGTCTTTACTTGCAGTGTACTTATGTATTTATAACAGTATAATATTTCGATTAATAGAATATAAGGTTACTTAGTAATGGGTTAGTAGGAAAGGTAGTTATTATTCACTATATTTTGGTCAATATCAAGCCCCCCAAGCCACCATTACAGTTTGTGCAAAGTGGCATAACAAGAAAGTCAATGAAGAAGTCAAATAGTAAATCATTTTGTGGGGAGGGGGGGGGGGAATTATGTAGTCTCAGATGTAGAAAACATGAGACTTTAACTTATTAAATAATCGGGAGGCCTAGCATAGTAATGTTAGAACTTTGGAATTTTTTTACCCAAGGAATTTTTTGGGAAATGTCTCAAGGCCTATGTAGGTTAAGAAAAGTAAAAATTTGTTTGAATTTTACGAAGGTCAAGTGTTGTGCTTTGAAGAAGAATTTGTATCTCAATGTAAGTTGATGTAAGTGATGTGAAACTGAAAAGCCAATGTAAGAAATGTAAGGCTGAAAAATCGATGTAAGTGATGTGAGGTTGAAAAGTCGATGTGAGTAATGTAAGACTGAAAAATCGATGTAAGTGATGTGAGATTGAAAAGCAAATGTAGGGTGAGGTCATCATAATTGTAAACAATAGGAATACACACAATAACCAAGAGGAGGGTGAATTGGTTTAAACTTGGCCTTTTTTAAAATCTTTAGAAAATCAGAGTTAATGGATCTTAATCACAATTAAACCAAGAATGCTTCTAATCAATCAAACCACTCAGCCCAAGAAAACAATTGCAAAAAACTTAACTTGTTGAGTAACAAAGAATTCACTAAGAACCACAGATCAAGATGGCTAGAAAAGATTAAAGAATAGAGATCAACACAAGAATTTATACTGATTCACTTCTCAAGAGAAGCTACATCCAGTTCTTCTAATCAACACTAAATTAGAGTTTCACTATCCACAAATTTCAGTTCTTACAAACTTTACAACAATCACCATTTATCAAACCTAGATAAAGAACAGAAATCTAAAACACTATTAATATCCTAGTGATCAAGACATAGAGAACCATTCTCTATTATTTCCCTCTAGAGAAACCCACTCTATGAGTGTTGTATTTTTCAGAAAAAAAATCACAAGCTATTTATAACCAACTTCTGTAACTAAATGTAATTGATTATATCGCCAAAGTAATCGATTAATTTAACTCATGTAATCGATTAAACTTCTATATAATCGATTAAAGTGTTCTTAGCTCAATCTGGAAACGTTTTACAAATAATGTAATCGATTAAACTAGTCATGCTTAGTTTTGAAACAAGCCTATGTAATCGATTACGATTGAGTGATAATTAATTAAGGCATTCATGTATGTTTTATGTTTTGTGTTGTGTAATCGATTACGATATATTGTTAATCGATTAAAGTGTTCATCATGGCTTTGTAATAGATTACACAAGCTGGTAATCGATTAAAACAATCACATTTTGTTTTTCCAAAAAAAAAAAAACTTAACCATGAGAAATAAATTTCATTATGGAAACATGAAAACCTCTATGCTTTAAAAAATCGTGTATGCATGTTAATGATTATATTTATACAATGCAAGGATCATAAGATTAGCATCTTAACCATTTAACAAATTACAAATTCCTTGGCATGTGAAAAACTAAAATCTTTCTTCTAAGGCTTAGGCTTCATCCTTGACTTGATCATCTTCTAGCTCCCCTTATATCCAACAATCATTGGTGTAAATAAGGCCAAAGTCAATATATATGAGGCTAGAGTCATTGTATATAAGGTTAGAACCAAAGTAAATGAGGTTGGAGCCAATGTATAATATAGTAGATGTATTGATATATTGATCTAATGAAATAAATGTTTTTTATTAGATTTGCGCGTGATATTTTTATGTAGAAAGATTGGTAAATTTCAATATAAAGTACAATACAAGTTAAATGTATGTCGAGTTAATGATACTTATATGAGCAAGTAAACATAAAAGTGTTAAATATGTGTCGAGTTGGGTGTATTAAAGAGATTATGAATTTGGAAACAATAAATGTGCTTAGTAGAGAAAATATTGTAAGTAATACATATGCTACTTAGTTTGTAAAATAACTTTGAGCATTATAATTCTTTCTGACTTTTTTTCCTTGCTCCCTTTAATCTGAACTAATGTGCTGGTGGTACATAGTGTGATAAGATTAGTGTACTGGTTGTACATTATATGAATGATCACCAGTTGTACAAAGACATAAATGAGGTCAATGTACTAGTTGTACAAGACACAAAGATCAATATATTGGTCTTACATGATATTTTCAACCCTATCTCTTCTTTCACTTTATCCCTCCCTTCGATCAAGTACATTTTTTTCCTTATGTCTCTATCATAATATTAATGTGGTAATGAGATGTAATAGTGAGATTCAATAAGAGATGATCATAATAAACAGAGTAATAAGATTAAATGTAAAAGGGTTTCTTTGATATTAAATTTCATTAATAGCAATAAGTGTATGGATAAATAAGAAACATAGTATTGCATGAATAAGTCACAATTTAAATAAAACAAATATATCATGAATTGCAATAATTGAACTATAAGCTTGCCTAGCACCATTGTTATGTCCCTCTAATGCCTAGCCAAGTGAGATTAATAGATTAGATATTCACAAATTTAATCAAAATATAAAATGCATTCTCCAATTACATGGTTATGATGCTAAAGTATGATACCATCATATGATGATGTAATCATTATATCAAAGATTAAATATCTCCTCCAATAACAACATATATTTAAGCATCATATAAATTGTAGGAGGAACTTTCCTAGTCATTTATTTATAATAAGATATAGCTTTCGAAAGATAGTGCTTGGAAGTTAGAGTATCTTCATCAACTAATTTCATAATTAAATGTTTATATCCCCCCATATAACAAAATAAATTCTCTAACAAATCAGGTTTGTATCCATGAAAGTGATACCTTGTCAATGTGAATATAGTTGTAAGTCACCAATATGTTGCTTGATCAATATAGAAGAAAGTGATAAACGTCAAATTTACCAGATTTTCATATGTATTTTGTGACATTTATTTGACATTTTAGTTAACCTTTTAGGCCTTGTTTTGAATCAAATTAGTTTTAAATTCAATTTTTACTCTGTCTCGGGTATAATTTTATGTTTTAGTTATTTTTAATGAATTTTTAATTGTTTTTCAGCAAAAATAGGACATTTTGGCCAAAGCTCTAGAGGTCCGAAATTAGCAGGAAGTATCTCCTATAAGTGGGAACATAGATTCTTCCTCCTTCTCAAAATCTTTTAGTTCTTGATTAACTTCATCTTTAGAAAAAGTTATTTCAACTTTGGACATTCTAATCGAAGCCCCTACCATCTGAATCTAGACATTTTCAGCATAATTGGCTTGGACTTTGCAAAGGTTAGTGTTATAATAACCAAGGCTAAAAAAAAAAATTGTTGGTGGTCTCTGGTTCCCGGCACAGATAGCGCCAAAAGTGGCGCCATTAGCGCCAGAGTTCACCAGAAGGTCATTTCTTTCTGTTATCTTGCGCGGTTAGCGCCAGAGTGGCGTGATTAGCGCCAGGAACACGTCCAGACCTCTGGAATATGGCGCCAATAGCGCGGGGACGTGGGCAGGGCCACTATAAAAGGTCATTTCACACGTTTCTAGCCAAAACTCACCCTCTCTTCTTCCCTTCTTCGTTTTCCACCATTAACAAGCTTGGAAAGCTTTATACTCACTCATTCATTGACCAAAACACTTCACTTCCAACATGAAAGTTGAAGGGAACTACTCAATAAGCTAGATTCCAACATCAGTTTCCATTGAAAACTATCAAATGAAGAGATCACGTTCTCTAGGGAACTTCTCAAAGTTTCGTTTTGGAAGGGAAAGAAGGTGTTTTAAGGACTCAAGCTTGGAGAAGTTGTCCTCTAGCCTTCCTTGTCGATTTAGAGGTAAGAAACACAAATTCTATCTATTATTTAAGAATTTGTTCTTGAGATGAATAGTGACTCATTTGAGTTAGAGTTGAAATTAGGCTTGGGCCCTTTGGAAAAGTATGCTTAGGAGGTTATTGTGATGAAGGATTAGCCTTAAAATATGATTTTTATGGACTTTGGTTTTTGGTTATGAGGAATGTATGTGTAGGAAGAATGTTGGTTAGATTGATGATATTATGATGTGAATGAGCCTTGGTGCTTTTACAAAATGCATTTAGGAGACTATATAAACGGTGAAAACGTGTTGAAGTAACTGTTTTAGCCACCTTGGTAATCGTTGATATGTGGCATGGTTAGAGTATCAAACTCTTTAGATTGGTTTACGAGAGTCTTAGAGAGACTCTAGGGCCTTGGTTAGGGCGAGATAGATCCTGTTGGGGGTTTGTAAGTTACCAATTAGGTGACTAGTTCTTATAACTTGAAATTAGAGGAATAAGAGGTTAAATGGAAAAGAATAGTGTTTCTTTTCATTCTAACGGTTGAGAACCATTGTTGATTACTTGTGTGCCTTTGTATAGGGCGTGACACCGAGGGTGTCAGTGGCGGAGATCACAGTTCAGGGATTGGACAGCAGAGCACTATGTTGTCAGGTGAGTTCTTTGTTCTTGGGAGTGTTTCTCATTGCCTATGTTCCACCATACTCCGAGGGAGTGATGGTTGCATACATGATTCATATGCATTGAATTGGATGTTACAGCTTTCTTCATGATAATATGTATACATGTTTCTGTGCTTGTGCATGGTTGCCTTTCGGATAGATCTTCTGGCTAGTTAGATAGATATGGACCTCCCTAGGAGTAGAGCACAACTCATAGTCGGTTTGCTCACGTAAAGAGTGTATGATCCCTTAAGACCAGAGATAGGTGGTCCCGTTGCGGTTGAAGCCTATTCTCGGAGGTGCCATATACGTGCATCCATGTGTAAAGGGGTAGCTCCCGATGGGATGTGTAACCATCACTTCACTCTTTCATTTTATTCGTATTTATTTTATTTGCAGCGGATAATTTATTTTAAAAAGACCAATGATTAATTGAAAATAAGTGAAGTTTTGAAAATGATTTTGAAATAAAGGTTTCATAGTAAATCTTATTGGATTTATCCACAAGTAGATTAGAAAACATAAAAGGCTATGTCATAAC